>CM076573.1:773257009-773422725 GCA_034641835.2 Pinus albicaulis
TCATCAACTTGCTTGATAGCAAATAGTTGTGCATCAGGCAACCCTTCCTCTAGATTGGTTGGTTCTTCCCCATTTTTGATGCGTGACAAATGATCAAGTCCAACATTTAATCTTCTAGGCTTCACAATGATTTCAAAGTCACACTCCTAAAATAGCAGCAACCATATGCAAATATTCTCCCCCAACACAAGATTATTAACCAGGTACTTTAAAGCAGAATGGTCAGTGAACATTTTGAAGCGTCCTCCTAGCATATAGTGCCTATATTTTTTTAGGGCATAGACCATGGCCAATCCTTCCCTTTCTGTGTTTTATTAGTTTCTCTCTACACTAGAGAGCTTCCGACAAACAAAATCAATGGGGGTGATTGATATATACTTCTCCTAGTTGCGCTAAAACAACCCCAAGTGCTATACCATATGCATCCACATGTACATGGAAAACCTTAGATCAGTCTAGGAATATCAAAATAGGTGCAGTGACCATCCTTTCCTTTAGCATCTCAAAGCTCTTTTGACATTCTTCATCCCCAAAAAAAGACACATCATTTTTTAGTAAATTCTTCATTGGCGCAATGATTAGAGCATAGCCCTGAATGAAATTCCTGTAATATCCGATGTATCCTAAGATGGAGTACAACTATTTTTCATTAGCGAGAACTTCTAGGTTGATGATAACTTCTATCTTGGTTGGGTCTATCGTCAATCCTTGTTGACATACTATATGCCCCAACAAAATCCCAAAAGGCACACAGAATATACATTTCTTCAAGTTAAGATAAATCTGGTGCTTCCTACAAGTGTCAAGAATCATGCGTAGGTTTGAAACATGTTTCTTTACCAATCCAAACATTGTCTAGTCATCAAAATATACCTCCAAAAATTTATGCATGAATTCTCTGAACACAAACACTACTATGCGTTAGAAGATTGCAGGTGCATTCTTTAATCTGAAAGGCATGACAGTGCACTGGAAAGACCCCCATTCAGTTGTAAATGTGGTGTTGATGCGGTCTTCAAATGAAATTCTGATATGATCATATCCTAAAAATCCATCAGTAAAAGAATAAGCCTCTTTTCCTCCCACATTATCCAAGATATCATCTGAGAATGGAGTAGGGAAGGGGTCATGCACACAAGAATCATTCAACTTGCGCATATCTACACAAATCCTTATCTCTCCTTTGGTCATCTTCTCTTGAACCACCATTGGGCTTACCCAATAAAACTACTCTACAGGCTCAATGATACCTGTAGCCACCATATTTTCTAATTCCTATTTTAATTTCTGCTTATACTTGGGATTCAATCAGTATGGTCGTTACTTGATAGGGCACGCATCTAGTTTCAAAGTGATCTTCATAACACCCAGGTCTCCTACAATTCCCTTGAGCTCAGAGAAATTTGTAGGGAATAGTTCTTGATACTTTTTTAGTAGCTCCGTAATATTTCCTACTGTATCATCATCCCAGTAATCCCCAATTTTGGTGAACTTGGGTTGCTCTTTCGTACAAATTTTGAATTCCTTTAACTTCAGAGGTTTGGTTACATCTAGCATTCACAATGAGGGCCCTACAACTGCACGCTCCCCTTCAGATTCACGGATGTTGACATTTATTGGATCATCTTCATTCTCCTCTATCGACATGTTCCTGCAATTGACAATGTCTTGCATCTGCGCAGCCCATGCTGGTGCAACGCATTCTTTCTTCGGCTAGGAGTTGTCAAAGACAAGATCATCTATATTCTGCAAAGCTTCATCCAATCCTTCAGATCCTCCCACCAAGCTAAAGGTTGATGGGAAATCATTAGTCATTGTAATCCAATGGTGAGTGCCTTGGTGCAGCTCTGTTTCCAAATACCAAGTGGTGGGCACTGGTCCCAATGAATGAATAAACATATGAACCCACTTGTTCCAAGTCTTTTCCTTCCAAAATTCCATCCACATGGCCAGGTGCTTGCGCAATTCTCCTTGACCATATAATAGCTTGGTTGGTAGGGTAGAAGGTGGATCGAAATGCAACTTCAACATTTGGCTGCATTCCTCCTAGTCCTTAAAAAATCCCTTGTGTGTATCCCATCAACACGCTGGGCCAGATCAAGTGCCCAAAACCTTCATTCTTCTGGTGCAACCTTTTCCAATTCTTCCAAAAATACTATGACACTACCAGAACCATCGAAATAGTGTAGTTCTATTACCTCTGAGGAGATGCACATGAAGTCTTTAGTGATATTCAAACAACGCAGCGCAAAAACATCATGCAATCGATTCTGTCAATTTTCCATATCCCCATCTGAATTTGAAAAGCATAATCTATCCTTCTCCCAGTTCAACATCCCATCAGCTGTGGAGTTGATCCAGTCCTCATCCCACGCAATTAGCTTATAGATATGATCGACATCATCTTCCTCGCACACTAGCTTAATATATCTTTATACTTCTGTCAGGTCCAATGGTATTATCACCCACACACCATTATTTTCAACGATCATGCTTCTACACTTCAGGTTGATGATGCCTCCTATATCGATGACCCAATCCAATCCTAAAAGCAGAGGGTAAGGGTCCACATCATCCACAATTTTTATTACTTCAAAATCATCGTGTACCTTTACTCTATCAATATCTATAAATACTTGGGGAAGTCTTCCAAGTGGAATGATCTTCTACCGATTGGCCATGAGTAACTGAATGGTGGACCACTCCAGCTTTGGTTCTCCCATATTCTGCCATGTCTATTTAGGTAAAACATTTGCATCAGAACCTAAGTCCAGGATGACTTGATCCATCTCATACTCTCCAATCTGTAAATTCATGTGCATTTCTCGACCAGTTCTCTTCTTATTTTTATAGATCTTGTTCACATCCTTATTCTCAGTTCGAGGTACTTCTTTTTCCACGCATCTATCTATCAGGGCTTGAAGATTATCCACTGCCTTCTGATTGTGCAATAACTTAATGTAGGCTTGTAGGAATGGTTTGAATTCATCATCCGTCTTTGGTTCTATGCTAGACTTTGATGTGATGCTCTTGCAGTAGCAAAATCCTTCCAGGATTCAATAAAAGTATCATTTTCCTTATGCAGGTTGAGTCTTTCTTATTAGAATATTTTCTGGTCAGTGGCTCTTCATTAACCCTATTTTCCTCATCTCCTCCAGTAGCAGCACCACTACATGTAATTACTCTTACACTTGAACCATGGTCCCACAGTTCAACTTTAACCATTTATATGTTTTGCGTAGGTGTTTGATGTTGTTTTTCTTTCATTCTAGCAAGAAACACATGACAATATTCAATTACATGATTGGCGCACAAGGTTTGGGCAGTCATGTGCGTAGTGTCCAGGGTCTCCAAAGTTATAGCAGATTAATTGCCATCTTCCTCGACCTGCGCCTCCACCTCTTCCCCCTCCCCTTCCTCTTACTGGAGATCCTCCATGGCCCGAGAGAAATGCTGGTGAAGAAGGGTCGTCTTGCACTCTATAGAGGTTAGCACTACTTATCATTAGGTCGAACGTCCGAAAGTAGTGCTCATCATGACCAACTGAAGAGAAAAACCTACACCACTATTGCTTCAACTCTGGTACATATCTCCCTAACCAAGGAAAATGGTCTGTATCATGTCATCCAGTTACCCTACAATCAACGCACCATAGTGTGGGGGTACTTGGCCCAACAACATCCTATGGGCATAGTGGATTCGGTCCCCCTTCCTGCATATAATATGAGAACATAGTGCACTAATCCTTGGTGTCACCTAAACCCTTATAGCATATGCACTAAACATTCGTGCAACTTCTTTACCTTGATATTTGCGTAAGTTTTGAATTTATAAGTGCATAGCCTCTAATGGCTTTGAATTTGTAGTGTTCTAAACTAAGCATCTTCACTAGGTGCAACTTCCAATTTCATAGTAGTTTCCAGAGCTTCGACCTGAGAATAAATATCCTGTTGACAAATAGGACCACACAGATGTGGAAAAAGTATGGAATTGAACCATTCTTTATGCTGCTTATCATTGTAAACAAATCCTCCTTCACTGACGGTGCGCTTCAACCATTGATCGGATTCCAAAACAAATTCATTTGGCTCCTGTTTGATATCTTTTAATTCTGTCACGCATTGTGAGTAGGACTTTGGCTTCCTGAATTTCTGCTTCAAAGAATTCTTAATATGCACAACAGTGGGATCTACTTTCTGGGCTAGATATCCCATGAACCAATCAAACACGCAACCTTCAAATTCCATAGCTAACTGCACTCTCTTGACAACATCAGTATTAACATTTTGTGCAGTCCACACTGCATCAACAACAAACCAAAATCTCTCCATGTCCTATGTTGTGGATCATTCGCATATCCTTTTATTTTCAATTCTTGAAAATATAAAAAAATTAGAAAATTGTTGAAAATATGTTAAAATATTAAAATTCTTATACTTTAGCATAAAAAAAATTTATGTTGATGTATTGAAGTTAAAATTTTAAACACTTTAAACTTTATGAAAGTGGGTTCCGCATTTATGTTTAAACATCGATCAATTTTTTGGGCGAAAAGCATTGATGGTTTGAATTTTTATCAAAAGGCCCAACCTGTGGGCACAATCAACGCACAAGATAATAAAGTGAGTGCCTCCGCAGTTGACTCGGTTGATTGTGAGGACAACAGAGATGAACGATGGAGATTGAGTATGGGAGCACCAGCCAAAATTTCCCCCTGTACCTCGAGAGCCCTCGCAATGACGTAGGGCGTTGAGTTGTTCACAACTGTCTTCCACGTCGGATCAACGGCTTGTTGGCCCATCATGTCAGCATTAAATTTTGAGGTCGCGCCACCTATTTAAACAAAATTAGCATCATTTTTCAAATCATTTCTGATTAGTTTGCGCTGCATCCTGTTTCAGTTTTCTATCATCCTAGTAAAATTAACCACCCTGTGAGTTGTTCTTTGCGGTAATTTTCAATCATGACTAAGTGTTCGTCCTTGTCAGGTTCAGCTAGTCATATCCCTCTTATGAACACCGAGGGGGATATTCAAGATACCCTTTTTTCTATAATTCATCTTCCGTTTTATCAGCAAGTCACCCTGAATGACAAAGCCTCCCCTGTTTATACTACCATGGTCAAGTCTGGAGTGCTTTTTGCATGTATCCCAAAGACCCAACTTTTTCTTGAATTTATCTATTGGTTGGTATCAGTCATGTACCCTGGGAAATGTTTTGTTATGAATTGTCAAGGAGAGAATGTTTTGCAAGTGTCTACCTAGCTAATCCGTTAAGACCTTTGCTTTCCTAAGTTAGAGTCATCCGTTCAGTTCTCTGAGAATTATCTGGTAACCTATTATGATAATCTTGCAGGTGAAGAGTTTAATCAGTTCTTATAATTTTTGAACCCAACACAAAGCAATTTCAGCTGGATAGTAAAGAGTTTACTATGGATATTTTTGATGTAGAAATTTGACTAGTATTAAGCAGCATTGCGAAAATTCTGGGCAAAGATGATGACAGTACAGTGGATAAATTAGTCTTGGGGATGTTTTCCATGATGACGAAGCTAGGAAGAGTGTTGGATATTCCATCATATTGGCAAGAGGCAGTTAATTCATAGCTAATGAGCCTTTCATTAACAGGTTATTTTAAATTTCCTTCATTGATTATCTACTTTTTCTTATATCAAAATGTGGAAGAGCTCATGCATTTAGGTCTGAGTATTACGGATATAAACAAGAAAAGGAAATCAGTAGTGTTCAGGACATATGTAGTAAGAAGAGAGAAAAATGAAGCTGGATTGTTTGGTTTTTCCAGTTATTTCATGTCAGTTACATATAAAATCTTGAATGGAGTTCCTCCTCCTTGTTTTTTACCTAAAGCTCAAGAATATTTTCATCTATGAGTAACTTGAAAATTTGGATATTGGTTTGTTTTTGAGGATTACTCTGAAATTAGGCTATATGGAGCAAGTTTTTAGCCTTATGTGCTTCCAACGTTTGTATCGATGAGGCTATTTGCCTTGGAATTTATTCGAAAAAGTCTAAATGTTGATCAGGTTCACTTTGTGCCCATGAAAAAGGGGCATATGTACAAACTACCCATGACTGTGGGCCCTTTCATAGTCAATATGAGACAAGCATTTGAGGAGGTTACTAAAATGTTAGATGAGATGCATATGATATTAGGGGAAAGTTGGGCTTAGGACCCTCACTGTGTAATTTTGAATAGAAGAATTGAGAATGGGTTTTCAACTTTCATTCATGAAATCAGGCCAGATTTATAGAAGATAGAAAGTAAAGGTGTGATGAGTTTAGCAGGTTAAAACATTCAGAATCCTATAATATTAGAAAAATCGAATAAAAGAAGCAAAGAAACAGTGATTGATTTAGATGATGAGGAGCAGGGAGCTGAGAAGAGGACAAAGTTTACTGAAGAATCTACATCTAACCCACCTGGTTATTCCTTACATTTGGGAGAAGAACAAAATGTTCTTGCTTCACCCAGGAGTCATGAAACTTCTCATGAACAAGTACCTCTAATTAAACAGATGTTTACACAAATTGAATAAAGGAATCAGAAAATGAAGGCCAACATGGAAGCCCAAGTTGAATATGAAGTTGCTCCAGATCAAACAAGACTTTTGACTGTCATGAATCTTGAGAAAGATTGATTCAGAATTGCCCTGTCACATCCTACATAAATGTCAATAGGTTCTTCTAACAATTTCAATACTGTAAATGTGACTATAGATTTGAAGAAGATTCCCCTGCTGGATAAGATGAATTTATATATGCAAACTGGGCAGCTGATTGTAAATGACCCGACGAAGACTAATGCAATGGAAATGAAGGTAGAAAGTATGTTGGGAAAGTTACTTAAGAAATTAAAATTAGAGAAAGCTAACTCAAGAGCTCTAACAGTTCAGAATGATGAGCTAAATAAAATCATTATAAAGATTGGAGTGGACCCTAGTGATAAGACTACTCTACATAAATTTATGCAAAGTGCTAAGGTAGAAATAATTGAGGAAAAAGCTAAAATTTCCTACAGGAGAACATTCTATGGCTACAGAAGTTGGAGAGGTGGAGAAGGAAAAGGAAAATATTTTATAGCAACTCATACAAAAAGATGAAGAAATTTCCAAAATAAAGCAAACTGCAATATCTCTACAAAATCATATTGATAACCATACTTGTACTTTTGTTTTTCCTACAGGTAACGAAGATCCACAAGCACAGATTTCTCAATTGAATACTGAGTTGAATATGGCTAAAAGAGATCGGAAGAAGGCCCAAGAAGATCTGGAAACTGCAACAAAGCTTATTCAAGCCATAGAAAATGAAGCTAACAAGTACAAAATGGATATTCATAATGTTGATGCTGAGATTAAAAATCTCAAGGAAAGACTGAAAGGAAACATTTCACTGATACAAGCCAAAGATATCATTTGGAATGATATCATTTCAAAAATGAAATCAATTTGGAGCTTTTTGATGATAGTTGCAGAGGAGAAAAGTCTTATCAGGGAATGTGAAGAACCAATCATGACAGATAAACAAAAGGCAATTAATAGAGCTATTTGGGCTAGAAGGTTCATTGACTTTATTAATTCTAAAATAGATCACGAATTAGAAGAGAATGACATTAAATACATGACCTTATATGCAGTAGAGATAAATAAGATGATTGTCAAAAATGCCCACAGAAAGGCTATAGAAAAGAAACTGATGGAAATTAAAGAAGCAGTAAATCAGTTTGATAAGTTGTTTGACAAATTAACAAGAATAGGTATGCCATCATGTTGGGGAGATGAAGGAAATATTTTACCATGGGATTCTTATGAGAATTATCTAGTTCTGACAAAAAGTAAAGTTGATAACGGACATGGAAAAATCAGGTGCTTAAAGGCGAAACAATGGTCAACTTTCTGCAGAGACATTTTCAGCTACTATGGTTGGTAAAAAATATTTTCACAGAAAGACCATCCTACAATCGAATTACTACATTCAGATTGGAGTATCACAACCTAACACATTCACCCAGGACAAAGATAGAGATATGGAAAAATTGCAGAGCTTGGACAATAGACTTGCCAAAAGGGTTTTCAGCATCAAAGAAAGACAAATCAACTAACCAAGGAAATGCAACAGTACCATCAGCAATTCCTATAGATTAGGATGTATATTTTTACATTATATTAATTTTTCAAAGAAAATTTAATTGTAATAAGACATTTTCAAGGCATGTAATAGACAACCTCCGAAGCCATAGGTAGTTGTGGTAGTTAGGATTGGTTACAACAGTTCCAAACTGCTTTTTACTATATTTAATGTAATTTTCAAGAGGAATAAAGGTTCCAAGTTTGGAACCTTCAGACTATTATTTTGTACTCAGATATTTCAATGATTAATGAATGAGTAAGCAAGTTTATGGCATTTTTTTATGTTGATATGTATCTAAGTTTACATTCTGTGTTTTCTTTCTTTGAATAAGATAAAGTAATGAGCAGCAGGTCTCTTTTTACCTATGTAAGAAAGAGTTAAAATCCTTAATTGGCACTCCTTTTTTAAAACTATTTCCTTCATAAATTCTTCAGAATTTTGAGATGATATATTCTGTGTGACAGCATATCAGTTTGGACTTCGTTCTTTCATTTTCTTCTAGTCATTTCATTCAACACCAGCGAATAATAGCATTGTGAGACGTTCATTGTTTTTGATATCTAAGGGTTTAATTGTAAATACTTGAAGGTGATTAAAAAAGAGAGAGATATTTTCGTGACATAATCATAGAAATGTCTTAAGCACTAATTCCTTATCATAGCTAAGGGATTGTCTCATAAGGTACAACATTAATTGGTGTCATTTCCGAGGAACGAAGAAGCGAGGTTTTCCCTGCATTTTGTTCATATTTCCTCTGGTTGTTCAGAGAGGAGGAAATACTAAAGCTGTGTTTTCATTTTATAATTTTGGCTCCTAAGAGGCCCCACACGAGGTCAGATACCTCTCAGCAAAAAGCCCCCGTTTTGTCAGATCCAAAAAAGTTAGTTTCTAAAAAGGGCCAGAAATCAAAAATATTTTCTACACCTGATGCCACACTGCTTGCACGAGGCAACAGTTCTCATGCCCTTTCATCCAATGATATTTCATGGAAACTCATTTTCTCGAAACAAGAATCCTCTCCCTCATCCATTCATTTCCAAGAACCAACATTATAAGAATAATCTTTCGAGTCTATATCATTTCCATTCACAGAAACTCAACCTAATATAGTTTCCAGTTCTTCTTCTATTTGTTATCAACCCCTTCCCATATTAGTTGTTCCACCCCATTCACCTACACCTAGAACTGGTAGTAATATTCCCCCTACTCAAGGAGCAGTCAATCAGGGCCTAAACATGGCAGCCCCTGCTTTCTTGATGAATAGATATGCACCATTAAATCTTCCCCAACCAATGAATTCAATGCCTCAGGAGTATCTTAAGTTGCTTCCTATATTTACTAGTGAAGAAAAAATAACTGCAGAACAACACTTGCCTTTGTTTTGCACCTTTGCCGAAAATTTCAATGTAGAACACCTTGATGTTGTAATGAGAATTTTTGTGCAGTCTCTAAATGGAGAGGCAAGAAAATGGTTTAAAGGATTACCAAATGTCTCAATTAATGATTGGGATGAGTTAAAAAGACAATTCATCCAAAGATGGGGTGAAAAGAGAGACCATGGTTATTCTTTGACAGATTTTAATTCCATTAAGAAAAAACCATATGAAAATATGAGTGATTTCATTAAAAGATTCAATAAGTTGTACAATAGTTTGCCTACAGAAATGAAACCCCCTTCTATTGGAACAAGAGTTGTTTTTTCTAGGGCATTTTTATCATATTTTAGTTTTACTTTGAGGGAAAGAAGGTCCCCTAATCTTGAACAGATCCAAACCAATGCCTTATAAATTGAAGAAAACATGACTACTGCTGGGAAGGCCCAAGAAAAGAAATCGGTTCAAGATCAGGGAAAAGCTAAAGAAGAGTCAATACAAGATCAAAGGATTGATAACATGACTAAGGTCATTAAAAATCTGTCAAACAAATTAGTAAAGTTGGAATTGGATAACAAGAAACCTACGCAACAAAACAAAGGGGTTTTTAATCCCCAATTTAGAAATCAACCCCTGCAGATTCTACAGAGGGAAAGAACAGATCAGGATCAAGTTCAAGCACCCTTATATATAGAAGCAACACCTTCCCAGTCTGCTGATGATGATCATAAAGAAGATGAAGATAAAATTTCTGCCATATACATGGAAGGTAGTGCAGAAGAATAATGTGAAGAAGAATGCAAAGAAGATGATATTTCATTTTATTAGGAAGAAATTGATGACTATTGTAAAAATTTCACTGATTTTATGCAATCTGAATTGCATAAAAAGTATGAATTGAGATCTAAAAAGAGTTTGAGAACTCAGGATGATGAAGAGAAAGAATTAGAGTTAGTCCCTTCTCCAATGGTGACTCCACAATAGAAAAATTTAATAAACCAATCAGACAATGGAAAGCAGCCCATGAATCCAGTAGAAGAAAAAGAGAAGCAACAAGATGAGGCTTCCCAAGTCAAGTCTAATGACTCTAATATTTTGGAGAAGATTGTTACTGTTCCTGAGCAACATTCAAATCCAAACAAAAATCAAGAAGAGCTTGAAAAGTTGACAAAATAAAATCAAACATTTAGTTTGTCAAAAGATTTAGAAAAAGTTAAGATACAAGTACCTCTTCTTGAGTTGGCTAAAACACCTGGTTATAAGAAAGAAATTGTAGATTTTATTAATCTATCTCAGTGTGATGAGGTGGGTGATATTGTGAATTTGCAAGAAGAGAAGCCAATGGTTACTTTTGGGCCTCATGTTGAAGAGGTAGATTCCTCTGTTCGACCTTTTTATATATCAGTTCTTTTGCATGATTTCATTTTACATAATTGTATTCTAGATTTTGGTGCATCACATAATCTTATGCCACTGTCTGTGATGAATGAGATAAATTTACAAATCACTAAGCCATATAGAGACCTCTATTCCTTTGATTCAAAAAGGGTGAAGTGTGTGGTCTTATCAAAGACATGGTTGTTTCCTTAGCTCGAATTCCAGCCAAGAGTATTATGATGGATGTTGTAGCAGATATTCTGGCCAAATTTGGTATGTTGTTGTCTAGATCCTAGGGAGAAAAGCTTGTAGGTGTCTTGAAATTTGATTTCACACATGCCATAATTCCTATTTTTAATGGGGAGGAAAGGAGATTATACAGAGAAACCAGATTTCTGAAAACTACCACCAAGAAAGATGCAGGTAATTCCCCCATTTATGGCCAAGAGAAGGAAGACCTTTCTTGTTTCATGCTGCATGAAGATGAAGAATTTGCCAAATATTCAAAGGAGAAACTCTCTTCAGCCAATGTACATAAGGAGCTACATTCAAATAAAATTTGGAAGTGTTATTTTGATGGTGCATTTTCTAAAGAGGGCATCGGAGATGGATTCATATTTATATCTCCTGAAGGTAACCTTTCACCTTTTTCCTTTAAACTGGAATTTGAATCTAATAATAATGTGGCTGAGTACGAAGAATTGATTTTAAGCCTGCAAACAGCCAAACAAATGGGGATTCAATCTATTTCTGTTTTTTGTGATTCTGAATTAATAATTGGATAGATTAAGAATTGGTGTCAAAATAAGCATCCCAGATTGAGGTCCTATAGAAATGAGGTGTTGGATCTAGTTGAAAATTATTTTGAAACATTTAATATTTAGTTTATTCTAAGAGAAGAGAATAGAATGGTGGATTCATTGGTAGTTGCAGCCAGTACATTTAAGCCACCAATTAATCCAAGGTTGATATATGAAATTGGTTGAGACACAGGCCTTCAGTCCCTGATAATGTAAAGCATTGGCACGTTTTTGAGGATGATGAGCAGATTAATCAATTTTTAACAATGATTGGAAATTTTGAAGAGATTAAAATTGATTTAGAAGTTGATGAAAGTGATGAAAGTGATATTTATAAAAACCTGAAGCAGACAATTGCTGATCAAAAGATAATTCAATTGAAGGATAATATTTTTCCTAGAGGTTTGGTACCCCTTGAGAGATTTTGATGCTAATGATGTGGCAGTGAATCAGAAAAAGTTATCTCAGGATGGAGAAATGGAGGATTGTAATTTAGGAACTTAGCATGAACCCAAAATGGTCAAGTTGTTTAAAGGAGTTCCTAAAGAATATAAAGAAAGGTATGTATATCTTTTCAAACAATTCATGGATGTGTTTGCATGGTCATATGAAGATTTAAAGACTTATGATCTAGATATTATTCAA
Source organism: Pinus albicaulis (assembly GCA_034641835.2). Classification (NCBI taxonomy): domain Eukaryota; kingdom Viridiplantae; phylum Streptophyta; class Pinopsida; order Pinales; family Pinaceae; genus Pinus; species Pinus albicaulis. The sequence goes on from CM076573.1 coordinate 773,269,354, forward strand.
CACAAAATACCACTGAAAGATGGGATTAAACCACATAGACAGAAGCTCAAACAAATTAAATCATTGTTACTTGCCCCAATTGAAAAATAGGTAAAGAAACTTTTGCAAGAAAAAATTATAGTTCCACCTAGATATTCAGATTGGGTTTCCAATCTGGTTCCAGTCAAGAAGAAAAATGGAGATATAAGATTATGTGTGGATTTTAGAAATTTGAACAGAGCTTCCCTGAAGGATAATTATCCTTTGCCAAAGATGGATTTTGTTCTACAGAAAATGACTGGAGCTTACAGGTTGTCCATGGTTGATGGTTTTTGGGATATAATCAGGTAGTTGTGGAGAAGGAAGATCAGAAGAAAATTGCTTTCACCACACCTTGGGGAACTTTCATGTATGCCATGATGCCATTCGTCCCCATGAATGCAGGAGCTACCTTCCAAAGGGAAATGGATATTGCTTTTGTGGGTGACAAATTTGTAGTCATTTATCTTGATGATGTTACTATTTTTTCAGGTTTTGATGATGAGCACTTAGAGCACTTGCATAAATTTTTCTTGAAATACAGAAAATTCGGGTTATCATTGAACCCCAAGAAATCCTTGTTTGCTCTAGAGGAAGGTAAGTTGCTGGGTCATATAGTTTCAAATCAACGTGTGAAAATTTATCCAGCAAGGGTTGAGGCTATACAAACGATTCCACTTCCTAGAAGTAAAAAGGATATCCAAAGGTTTCTAGGGAAAATTAATTTTCTGAGAAGATTTGTTCCAAATTATGCGGAGATTGTCAGGAGAATAAAATATATGTTGAAAAAGAATGCTGAAGTGAAATGGGATAAGGATGCAAGAGAATCCTTTGGTATAATTAAAGAATCTCTCCAAGAGGCTCCAGTTTTGATTAATCCATATTACTTGAAGCCTTTCCAAATATTCTCATTTGCATCATCCTCTACTATTGCTGTTGTGTTGTTATAGAAAAATGAAGAAAAAAGTGAGAAACCTGTAGTCTTTTTCAGTAAATTCCTCAAAGATGCAGAGCTCAAGTATAATATTATGGAGAAGCAGGTATATGCTTTAATTAAATCATTAAAATCTTTCAAGACTTATGTACTTCATTCTCAAATAGTAGCATATGTGGCTATTTCTGTTCTAAAAGATGTACTAGTACAGAGTGACGTGGAGGGGAAAAGAGGAAAATGGATTGCCAAAATCCAAGAATATGATTTGGACATTAAGCCTACTAAGTTAGTAAAAGGATAGGGACTAGCCAAATTTCTGACAAAATCTAACTTCCAAGCTTTGGGAATTAACTTGCTTGCACCTCTATATGAAGTGGCTAAGGAAAACGATCAGGTTAAGTCAAAGTCAACAATGAAATACAGATTTCTTTGATTAGACTGGTATAAAGACATTATCCACTATTTTTGTTTCTTTTCTTTTCCTCCCTCAATCAATAGAGCTAATTACAGAGCTCTAAAAATTAAAGCTCAGCCTTATGTTATAATTGATGCAAAAATGTATTGGAAAGATCCTGCTGGTGTCTTGCTGTTATGTTTGACAGAAGAAGAAACAATGGAAGTTATCACAAAATACCATGAATTCTTGTGTGGAGGTCATTATAGCTAGAAAGTAACTTCTCATAATATTCTTAAATTAGGTTTTTATTGGCCTTCTTTATTTGCTGATGAATACAAAGTTGTTAGAAGTTTTCAGAAATGCCAATTGTTTGCAGAAAATAAAAGGTTAGCTCCTTACCTCTTCTTCCTATTTTCATTGGAGAAACATTCAAACAATGGGGATTGGATTTCATTGGGGAAATTAATCCACCATCAAGTGGGTAGTTTAAGTGGATTCTAACTGCCACAGATTATTTTACAAAATGGGTAGAGGCAATTCCTACTAGAAAAGAAAATGATTTGGTAGTAATGAAGTTTTTAGAAGATAATATTTTTAGCAGGTTTGGATGTCCAGTGAAGATTGTAACAGACAATGCTCAGGTATTCAACTCGGTCAGATTCATAATTTTTTTTCAAACTTATAACGTGATATTGTCTCATTCCACAATATATCACCCACAAGGAAATGGATTAGCATAATCATTTAACAAGACATTGGTGAAGATTTTGAAGAAAACAATCAATGAAAACCAGAAAAATTGGGACTCAAAACTGATTTTTGCTCTCTGGGTAGTGAGAATGATTACTAGAATATCCATTGGTAAGTCACCGTATGAATTAGTATATGGCACTCAAGCTTTGTTTCCCACTCAGCTAGCAAGACCAGTCATTTATTTTCTTCAAGAAGCTCAAGAGGAATCTAATGCATTGATAAGAAGACTAAATAAGGTGATAGAATTGAGTGAAAGTAGAAATAAAGTTAGAGACAATTTGGTCACATATCAGGAAAAAAATGAAGTCCATTTTTGACAGGAAGGCAAAGGAGATCATGTTTCAAACTAGAGATCTGGTATTAAGATGGGATACCAAAAGAGAGGAGAAAGGGAAACATGGCAAGTTTGATCCTTTATGGTATGGACCTTACAAAATCACTGAAGCTAGATCAAATAACACTTTTATGTTGGAAAATATTGACAGAGAAGAAGTAGGGCTGCCTGTGATTGGGAAGTATCTGAAACAATGTTTCCAACACTGAAGCAGCTAGTTCATCATTGTACATATTCGGTTTTCCCTCATTGTATATTTCTCATCAAGAAATTTTTGACTCCATGCCTGAAGTGAAGGCACTGATCTACAGGTTCTTAGTTTTTTGTGGTAAAAAAACTATCCCCAGGTGGAGCCAGATGTTGTGGATCATTCGCATATCCTTTTATTTTCAATTCTTGAAAATATAAAAAAATTAGAAAATTGTTGAAAACATGTTAAAGTATCAAAATTATTATACTTTAGCATAAAAAACATTTATGTTGATGTATTGAAGTTAAAATTTTAAACAATTTAAACTTTATGAAAGTGGGTTCTGCATTTATGTTTAAACATCGATCAATTTGTTGGGCGGAAATCATTGATGGTTTGAATTTTTATCAAAAGGCCCAACCCGCGGGCACAATCAGCGCATAAGATAATAAAGTGAGTGCCTCTGCAGTTGATTCGGTTGACTGCGAGGACAACAGAGATGAATGGTGGAGATTGAGTGAGGGAGCACCAGCCAAAATTCCCCCCCGTACCTCGAGAGCCCTCACAGTGATGTAGGGCGCTGAGTTGTTCACACTTGTCTTCCACGTCGGATCAACGACTTGTTGGCACGTCATGTCAGCATTAAATTTTGAGGCCATGCCACCTATTTAAACAAAATTAGCATCATTTTCCAAATCATTTCTGATTAGTTTGTGCTGCGTCCTGTTTCAGTTTTCTGTCACCCTAGTAAAATTGACCACCCTGTGAGTTGTTCTTTGTGGTAATTTTCAATCATGGCTAAGTGTTCGTCCTTTTTAGGTTCAGCTAGTCATATCCCTCTCATGGACACCGAGGGGGATATTCAAGATACCCTTTTTTTCTATAATTCATCTTTCGTTTTATCAGCTAGTCACCCTAAATGACAAAGCATCCCCTGTTTATACTGCCATGGTCAAGTCCGGAGTGCTTTCTGCATGTATCCCAAAGACCCATCTTTTTCCTAAATTTATCTATTGGTTGGCATCAGTCATGTACCCTGGGAAATCTTTTGTTATGAATTGTCAGGGGGAGAATGTTTTGTAAGTGTCTACCTAGCTAATCTGTCAAGCCCTTTGTTTTCCTCAGTCAGAGTCATTCGTTCAGTTCTCTAACGATTCTCTAGTAACCTATTATGATAATATTGCAAGTGAAGAGTTTAATCAGTTCTTATACTTTTTGAAGCCAAACACGTAGCAATTTCAGCCGGACAGTAAAGAGTTTACTATGGAGATTTTTGATGTAGAAATTCAACCAGTATTAAGAAGCATTGCAAAAATTCTGGGCAAAGACGATGACAGTACAGTGGATAAATCAGTCTTGGGGATGTTTTCCATGATGATGAAGCCAGGAATAGTGCTAGATATTCCATCATATTGGCAGGAGGCAGTTAATTCATAGCTAATGAGCCTTTCATTAACAGGTTCTTTTAAATTTCCTTCATTGATTGTCTACTTGTTCTTATATCAAAATGTGGAAGAGTTCATGCATTTAGGTCTGAATATTATGGATATAAACAAGAAAAGGAAATCAGTAGTGTTTTGGACAGATGTAGTAAGAAGAGAGAAAAATGAAGCTGGTTTGTTTGGTTTTGCCAGTTATTTCATGTCAGTTGCATATAAAATCTTGAACGGAGTTCCTCCTCCTTGTTTTTTACCTAAAGCTCAAGAATATTTGCATCTAGGAGTAACTTGAAAATTTGGATATTGGTTTGTTTTTTAGGATTACTTTTAAATTAGGCTATATGGAGAAAGTGTTAAGCCTTACAGACTTCCAACGTTTGTACCTATGAGGCTATTTGCCTTGGAATTTGTTCAACAAAGCCTAAATGTTGATCAGGTTCACTTTGTGCCCATGAAAAAGGGGCATATGTAAAAACTACCCATGACTGTGGGCCCTTTCATAGTCAATATGAGACAAGCATTTGAGGAGGTTACTAAAATGTTAGATGAGATGCATATGCTGTTAGGGGAATGTTGGGCTTATGACCCTCACAATATAATTTTGAATAGAATAATTGAGAATGGGTATTCAACTTTCATTCATGAAAGAAGGCCAGATTTAGAGAAGATAAAAGGTAAATGTGTGATGATTTTAGCAGGTTCAAACATTCAGACTCCTATCATATCATAAAAATCGAACAAAATAAGAAAAGAAATAGTGATTGATTTAGATGATGAGGAGCAGGGACCTGAGAAGAGGACAAAGTTTACTGAAGAATCTACATCTAACCCACCTGGTTTTTCTTTACATTTGGGAGAAGAAAAAAATGTTCCTGCTTCACCCAGGAGTCATGAAACTTCTCACGAACAAGTACCTCTGATTAAATATATGTTTACACAAATTGAAGAAAGGAATCAAAAGATGAAGGCCAACATGGAGGCCCAAGTTGAATATCGAGTTGCTCCAGATCAAACAAGACTTTTGACTGTCATGGATCTTGAGAAAGATCAATTCAGTATTTCCCTGTCACATCCTACAGACATGTCAATAGGTTCTTCTAAAAATTTTGATACTGTAAATGTGACTGTAGATGTGAAGAATATTCCCCTTTTGGATAAGATGAATTTACATATGAAAACTAGTCAGTTGATTGTAAATGACTTGAAGAAGACCAATCCAATGGCAATGAAGGCAGAAAGTATGTTAGGAAAGGTACTTAAGAAATTAAAGTTAGAGAAAGCTAAATCAAGAGCTCTAACAGTTCAGAATGATGAGCTAAAGAAAATCATTATAAAGATTGGAGTGTACCCTAGTGACAAGACTGATGTACAAAAATTGATGCAGGGTGCCGAGGAAAAAATATCTACATTGAGGGAAAAAGCTAAAATTTCCTATAGGAGAACATTCTATGGCTACAGAAGTTGCAGAGGTGGAGAAGGAGAAGGAAAAGCTTTTACAACAACTCATACAAAAAGATGAAGAAATTTCCAAATTAAAGCAAACTGCAATATCTCTGCAAAATCATATTGATAACCATACTTGTACTTTTGTTTTTCCTACAGGCAACGAAGATCCACAAGCACAGATTTCTCAGTTGAATAATGAGTTGCAGATGGCCGAAAGAGATTGGAAGAAGGCCGAAGCAGATCTGGAAACTGCAACAAAGCTTATTCAAGCCATAGAAAATGAAGCTAACAAGTACAAAACGGTTTATTCAGAATGCTGATGCTGAGATTAAAAATATCAAGGAAAGACTGAAAGGAAACATTTCACTGATACAAGCCAAAGATATCATTTGTAATGACATCATTTCAAAAATGAAATCAATTTGGAGCTTTTTTATGATAGTTGCAGAGGAGAAAAGTCTTATCAGGGAATGTGAAGAACCAATCATGACAGATAAACAAAAGGCAATTAATAGAGCTATTTGGGCTAGAAGGTTCATTGACTTTATTAATTCTAAAAAAGATCAGGAATTAGAAGAGAATGACATTAAAGACAGGACCTTATATGCAGTAGAGATAAATAAGATGATTGTTAGAAATGCCCATAGAAAGGCTACATAAAAGAAATTGATTGAAATTAAAGAAGCAGTAAATCAGTTTGATAAGTTGTTTGATAATTAACAAGAATAGGTCTTCCATCAGGTTGGGGAGATGAAGGAAATATTTTGCCATGGGATTTTTATGAGAATTATCTAGTTCTGAAAAAAAGTAAAGTTGATAACAGACATGAACAAACTCAGGTGCTTAAAGGGGAAACAATGGTCAACTTTCTACAGAGACATTTTCAGCTACTGTGGTTGGTAAAAACTCTTTTCATGGAAAGACCATCCTACAATTGAATTACCGCATTCAGATTGGAGTATCACAATCTAACACATTCGCCTAGGACAAATATAGAGATATGGAAAAAGTACAGAGCTTGGACAATAGACTTGCTAAAAGGGTTTTCAGCATCAAAGAAAGACAAATAAGATGACCAAGGAAATGCATTAGCATCATCATCAATTCCTATAGATTAGGATGTATATTTTTACATTATATTACTTTTTCAAAGACAATGTAATTGTAATAAAACATTTTCAAGGCATGTAATAGATAGTCTCTGAAGTCCTAAGTAGTTGTGGTAGTTAGGATTGGTTACGACAGTTCCAAACTGCTTTTTACTGTATTTAATTTAATTTTCAAGAGGAAGAAAGGTTTTGAGTTTGGAACCTTTAGACTATTATTTTGTACTCAGAGATTTCAATGATTAATGACTGAGTAAGCAAGTTTCTGGCATTTGTTTATGTTGATATGTATCTAATTTTACATTCTAATTTTTCTTTCTTTGAATAATACAAAGTAATAAGCATCGAGTCTCTTTTTACCTATGTAATCAAGAGTTAAAATCCTTAATTTGTGCTCCTTTGTTTTGACTATCTCCTTCAGAAATTCTTCAAAAGTTTGAGATGATATATTCTGTGTGACAGCATATCAGCTAGGACTTCCTTCTTTCATTTTCTTCTGGACATTTCATTCAACATCAACAAATAATAGCATTGTGAGACATTCATTGTGTTTGATATCTAAGGGTTTAATTGTAAATACTTGAAGGTGATTAAAATAGAGACAGATATTTTCGTGACATAATCATATAAATGTATTAAGCACTGATTCCTTATCACAGCTAATGGATTGTCTCTTAAGGTACAACAGTAGGTATCAATCAAGCGAGTTAAGTTGGATTGACAGTGATAGAAGTGATGAAGGGAAGCGAGGAAAAGAGAACAGATTACATGTAGGTTTTCTTCCCTTTATCTATTCATGTTAAGGAAAAGGTTAGATATATTTCTTTCTGTTGTTCTAAGTGAACCACCACACTTAGGAAAATCATACTTATATGTAGGTTTGATTTCCGTGAAACAAGGCTCTCCTTCATGTGCCATGACTGGTGAGGATTTTGGTGAAAATTGTGGTGGAGATTGTGGAAAATGTGCTCTCCTTGAACTATCTTGAGGACTTGCTCCCACAAGTTTTCATTCTCCTCTTTTGAGCTTAAACCTTGTAAGCATCATAAACAATTTCAACATAATTAAACTCTCAATACAACCAAAGAACCAAAGCTCTGATACCAAAATTGATCTGTATATGAAAACTTGAAGATTTTTGATGAAATTTGCAAGTGAAATTTTTAACACATAAATGATGATTTTAAACTTAGATTTGCATAAAATAAAAAAGACAAATATAATGTAAAATAAACTCAAGACAACAAATGATGGAGTTCACCCCTCCTGGGCTACATCTTCTAGTCTAGCTTCTAATGTTGGGCCTCTTTCATTATGCTCAAATATATATGTTTACATGTATCTTCAGTGCTCTTAATGCAAAAAAATTTCTCCAATGGCTCTAGAATAGTAAAAAACCCCTATCTGGGCTCTTTCTGCACTCAAAAAGGTCAAAAAATGATTGAGTTGTGCTCTAGAATAATTTTCCTGCTAATTGTCCTACATTTCACACCCACCTACTATCCATTCCACTAATTCCACAATTTTTGGCATCATGTGGCGAAAATTTTACCTCATGCCGGTGAGATTCACGTTGGTTCGGTACAGATTGTCACCTCTTTAAAAGGCGCGGTGACCCCCACGAACAGTAAAAAATGGACCACGTGGTGCGTTTTCCATCGTTGATTTTAGAGTCAGTTTTAAATCGTCGCGCCAATGGTTGAACCAAAGTTTTAACTGTGGTCCAATTGTTTAACTATGGTGGAGTTCCATTTTAATTTCAACACCATAAACTTTAAAATCAACCCCGATATCAGATTAAACCATGCTCGGACTGGTGATTGTGTTAACATCGCGCACCAATTTAAACCAAACCCAAGGCTATGGAATTATGGTTGACCAGTGGGTTTAATGATGGTTCCGCGAGAGTTCATACATGTTTAAAAATGTGGTAGTGTTATGTTGAATCGGATTTGGGTTATAACCACCATAGGTTTGAACTTATAACAAACCTTGGTATGGTTGCATATGAGTCGTGGTTTGGAGCTGATTTATCGTCGGTTAAATTGTGAAATGGATCGTGTATTGTTTGTTGTTCCATGCTTTTTGGAAGGGGTTAAAACCGCGCCCCTGGATTCCCGGTATGGTATCGTGGTGTTGTGTGGACCGAGGGCCAGGGGTTAACCCCGGGCTCGACCCCCAATTCACATTAAATTAAACTTTAAATAGGGGTTGCACCCTATGTTAAATAAGAATCATCGGTGGCGCAGTGGTGGAGCACTTTGTTGCCACCCCGAAGGTCTACGATTCGATTCGCATGAAGGAAGTTCAACCCACAAACAAAAATTTAATACACCATCATGAGGCCATGTGGAAGCCAACAATTGGCCCACGTGGCCCTCCTCCATTGGTCGACCTCCAACCAACCACAAACCACAGAATTTTGACCAATACAAATTGGACACTTGTCGATCAACCATTGGACAAGAATAATATAATCACCTTGCCCAGTCACATGCCTAGTTAGCATACAGACTGTTGACTGGGTAGACCTGCAACACAAATTACCAAAAAAAAAAATTGTTTGGAAAATCGGTCAGAACGCGATATTGGGAGCATACGATATTGGTTTTGAGTGAAACAAGTTGCATTGGATTCAGGCTGATGAGATATTCACTTTGGCGTCAGTTTTGAGCACTTTCGAACACTTTGAATTTTTAGCATTTTGCTAATCCACCATATCATTCCTCCCCATTGGAAGCTTTTGGACCTCCAAAAGCTCATTTTCAGTTAACAAACAGATGAGGGTACAGTCCCATCACCCTTCCAATCTCAACCCATTTATATTTTCTTGGATTTTTTGCTTTGAGATCATCATGAAGGTACTTCACTTTCCCTTGTTTTAAATTCCTTGTCTTTCTGTCAAAGGTGATATCTTGCTGCAATTTTCTGAGATATTTAGAAAAGAAAAATTCCCTTGAAAGTATTTGAACATTCCCTCCTAGATCTTCAATCAAAGGAGAATTATTCAATTTCAAGTTCACTTCACCTTGAACACTGTGTTATCACTAATTTTGTACAGATGGGTTGCTCCACCAGACAACTTAGAGTAACTCTTTCAACCAAACTTTGATTGAATATTAGCCTCTTCAGTCTGAGAGGGCTCTCTCAAGGTAACTTGTATTTTTTCAATGAAAAATCTATTAGATGGATAACTCTATGACAGTGACTTGATTGAAATCAATTGCAGGTTAAAAATATAGAGGATTTGCTACTATTGGGCTAATGGAGTCAACATTAAGAAACTCAATGAACATAACCCTTCTTGTGCAAGCTGAGGCAAGTGAACATTTCAATGAAGAGATAACACACATACACAGGAAATAGCAACAGTTCAACATCTAAAGGAAGTCAGAGCATGGTTTCCATGAATTCTGAGTAATCAGACATAAACATACTACAGATAAAAACATGAAACATATCAGACATGAACTCATTGATTTATCACTCGAATCCCAGGTGAAGAAGGAAAAATATCCACTATATATTACTGAATATCAAAGATTTTAGAAAAGTAGCAGTGTGACATAATATTCTCCAACCCTTCATTCATCGAAATATTGCATATTAATAGGCATCAGATCTTTACATCGAATCTTCCAACAAGGCTAGATCATCAAGTCCTTTTGTTGCCACCTAATCTAACCATAAGCTAGATATTTGGAACTAAAAATTGACACCTACTAACTTTAGGACTTAGAGGTCTATTAGGACTCTACTTCTATTTATTACATTATCCAACTAAAAAATTGCATCTTTACAACGGAGAATATGATGTGCTTATGTGTCAATGACTGTGATCAGGCCATAAAAACATCCACTAGATTAAGAAACAAATCTTCCTATATTTAAAGAGATGACAATAATGACCATGAAGCCCTATCTTTAGGCTGATATGTATAATAAGACAACCTCATTTAAGGAGATAACCTTGCTGAAATATTCCACTGTTGTCCTTCTTGCTTCCCACATGATTGGCTAGCCTTTAGCTTCCCTCTAAAATTCAAAAATTCCATCAAAACTGTGCGCTGCAAAAACAAAGTGTTGTAGGAAATTTCGCAACAACTTTTCGTAGTGCCTCTGTTTTAAACACTTTTGCAAGTCATTTTGATTTTCTGCTACCATTAGTCTTTAAAATAAGTTAGGAGGGCTAATACAAAATTTTCCCAAAATTTAATTTCAAGTCTAACCTCCCTTTTTATCAAAAAGACATCTACAGAAATTTCGTAGCGCTTTTTGGGCTTCAAGCCTGGCAGGCACTACGAAAATGCCTAATCTATCAAAAACACAGGAAGAACCCCTTTTTTCAAAACTTTCACCTTTTTATGAGTATAAATTGATGGGTGACATCTTCAAAACTGAAAAAAATAAAATTAAATTAAATTAAATTAAATTAAAAATTAAAAATATAAAAAAATAAAAAAAATAAAAAATAAAATAAAAAAATAAAAATAAAATAAAAAATACCCTACTCCTCAAACCTTGGTAGTTTTATGCTTCTCTGTCATTTGAAGCTTGAATGTCTTTAGGCTCATTAATATATGTAATTTTCATGCCTCTCTTTTTAAATTTAGCCTGTATCATTTCCATCTACTCTTGAAGGTCCTTTACTTGATTCTTCAATGATTTTCTTTCAGCTTGCAAGTGTATATTCCTCTTTCTGGTATGTTTGGCCAAAAGCCTTAGGGGCTATGTTCTTTTAAATAGTCTTTTAGCATCACTTATGGATCCTTAAAAAATTGAAAGTATTGTTCCATTTCTCCATCATCTTATCAAACTCAATATTTTTAGTCTTGTGATTCTATGCATCCAATTTTAACCCAATTATTTCTTACCTTGCTTCTCTTATTTGTTCTATGAGGAGCTCCATTTCTGATTTTTCAACCACCTTCTCCTTTCCTTTTCTTTGCACAGTGATAACTTCTTTTACTGGAGAGATATCAATAATTTATTGTATCAAAGGCTGCTTTCTTTTATCAATATCCTGAGACATAAAATTTTTGGCCCGCTGTGATCTAGTCAATGGTTTTCTTGGTTGGAAGACAAACTCTGCATCTTTTCCAGTGAAGTCAATATTTTTTACATTGATAACTTTATTTTTCTTTCTGCTCCCTCCAACATCAACAACCTAGACTACTGGGGATTATTCTATATCTATAGCTTAAAGGATGGCTTCCAAATTACCTTTCTCAATTGATTGACCTTTTGTTTTAGTCCTTGTCATCCTTTCTTGTTTATTCTTGCTATTCAATTATTTTGGTTTTTTGCTTGCAGGTGTAGACAGTGGGACTAGTGCCTCTTGTGCAAGTCCTATAACAATCTCCATTGGTTCTTCTTCAACATTCATAGGTTGTACATTATGCTCTAGTTCTTGATTTTCCACCTTTGTTTCATTAAAAGGCTTCTCATTTTGAATTGAGTGAGTGCCCTTAGGTTTAGGAGTCTTCTTATGAGTCACTACATGATTCAACCTCATATACACTAAGAAAGAGAAAAGAAGACCAATCTTTGTTTATTTTTCCTAATTCCTCCAGCACTAATAACTTAATAAGCCCATGATGAAACACGTATGTATCATTGTTTTGTGGCCTATCCTGCACCTCATCTCCCATCTTGTTCAAACTTATAAATAGGTAAAAAGGAATATCAATGGATTGCTTACCAGTGAAGTGCAACCGAAGTCTGAAGTGGTATTGTTACACCATGTGGAACCTCCCTTCGCAAGTGAAGTAATTTTGAATGATCATCAACAGTTTAGAGTAGTCTTCTTTCAAACATGTTCTTGGGATTCCAACAGCCATATCAATCCCAGTGTTAGGTCCCCATAATTTGTCAGATTGGAAAGACCAAATAGAAAAGGGTAGCATCAAACCAACTTTGGAGTCCTAGGACATAGCCTTCATGGACTCAAAGAGGGCTCTCTCTATATTTGTATAAAATATATGACTTGTTTGATTTAGGATGCTAATTTTAGGCTAGTTAAAATGATAGGGTTTGTTTGCTTTGTTTTGTTTGGTTGGGTAGGTTGTCAAGTAGAACAGATAGAGTAAGATAAATTCAAACCATTGGGCTATGGGGTTTGTGAAAGGCTTGAAAAGTACAATAATGAATCAAGGGTGTTTCATAGGGCAAGTTGATAAAGCCAAATGGAACTTAATAACTTCTGTGGGAGTGAAATGAACATTAAATTTGTGAATTTAGTAAGTTTAAAGGGAAATTAAGAATCCTTTAACATATATTATAACAAGAAGAGTCTTTAAGAGCAATATGCTTAAGAAATAATCAAAGGACAGGGCGTACCATAAACTTCTTTGACCTAGCTTTATCAAGTAAACTTTGAGACAACAATCCAGCAAACCCTAGAGAGCAGGGAACTCCTAAATTCTCTAGCTATTTACCTTCAGAGAAAGAAAACATTCTAGATAACTAACAAGTGATGATTAAAGAGCAGGGAACTCCTAAATCTCTTCAATCAAAATTTTAAAGACCTTCAGAGTGATTATTCAAGATGGAATAAAGGACAGTGCAAACCATAAACTTCTTTAGCCAAACCCTAATTAGTAAACTTCAAACAAAAGGTTTTAGAAACAATGTTTCAAGCTACACCAAAACACAAGGTGTACCATAAAATTATTTGGCTTGAATCCATTAAATAATTTTCAAGACAATAAGCTAAGTGGAACTAAAGAGCAACTAAGAATTCTCTAATCAGACTCAGCAGAGGAAAACATTTGAACAATAGAAAGCAGACAGGCTTAAGGTGCCTCTAGAAGCATATCTTAACTTAAATTTTTTGTTCTATTGCAAGAGAAAATATGAACAATATGGGAAACATACGGAAACAATAACTAAATTGGAATAACATCACCATTTGACAAAGTCTATGAATCCTGCAAATGTGCTTGCTCCATTATTATTCAGTCCAAGACAATTACAAAGCTCCAAAGCCAAAAACTCTTTATCACTCAAAGTCTATCTGATTTTCATCTCAGCAATCAACCAACAAAATTATGAAGCCTCCATGCAGTATTTATCTACCAAGTGAGAAGGTAAACCCTAGCTAGGGTTTCAAAATGTCATTTATTACACATTTAAGGCACTTGACCTTTGAGACCATGCAAGGCCCAAGGCAAAATATCCAAAACTCATTAAATGCAAAAATAACTTCTAACATAACTTCTAAGATAAATTTGGAGATATTTGTCCCTAAGGCCTTCAAAATATCTTTTTCAATAACTTCTTATGTCTTTTGTTGACTTTCTGGTAAGGGCGCAGTGCCAAGACTGGAAAAATCATTTGTTTTGCAGCTAAGTTTTGGAGGCCTTCCCAGTGTCCAAATGAGCTCCATGATAGCTTATTGGAAAGCATGTCCTGTCTAGTTTCTAGATATGCCTTCCTCTTACAAAATGGTGCCCATTTTCCTTTCCAAACATCCATTCTCCAAATATTGCTAAATGTGCAGCGTCAGTGCTGAAAAGAGGGCAGAAAGGTGTTTTTTTGGTGGTTTTTGGCCCTTTTGAGAGACCAGTTTTGCTCAAAATGGTCTGAAATTTTCCGAGGACGATTTCCTTGCCATGAGGAACATGAATATGTTGACCTTTTCCCATTTGAGTGCCCCAAAAAAGAGTGCAGCGCCAGTGGCACTGCGCATTTGGCCCAATTTTCTGCAAGCCAAACTGTCAAAAATAAAAAATGTGCACAAAGTGCCAAAATTTGGAAATTATCTTGATGATCATGGTTGGGATGCTTGGAGGGATACATCAGCAAGGATATTCATTTTTTCCTTCTCCTTTTCCTCATTTAGAGCTTAAATCTTGGCAAGGGCTTGTTTGAGTTTGGCCCTTGCAATCATGTTCATCATGGCATAATGCTTTGCCATCTTTCTCTGCATGTCATTATCTCTCTTGGCCTTCTCTAGCTGACCCTCTAGGTGCATGTTTGCCATATCTAGCCAATATTCCCTATCTCCATCAATTTCTATGGCAATCAGCTCACTTGGAGTCAGCTTCTCTGCCAATTCTGCCTCTTTCTCTCTTTCCCGGGCTAAAGCTTTCTTCAAACCAATTGTCCTTGGCCTCTTCCTAGAAATTTGTTCTTCCTCATCTTCACTGTCATCAAAGGTGCCCAAGGTCTCATCTAGAAATTCCTTGGCCTTTCTGGCCTTTTTTCTGATCTCTGATTGCTCTGACCTCACTAATGGCCTTATTTGCCTCTAATTGTTGGTTTTCTAACTCAAAGAAGCTAATCACATTCTTTTCCCTACCACGATTAGCTTGAAGCCCACTAATCTTTGCATCCTTGCTTTAGAGAAACATATTTGTAATCCTCTCCTTATCATCATCCTTTAGGTCAATCAGTTGAAACTCTTACCCAATTTCATGCTTTTTCTCCTCCTCAATAGTGATAGGTTCTATGACATTTTCCTTACCCTTGTTAAGTTTTTTTGTTGATGTAGAAGGCATGGCCCCTTGCATCTCAAGTGCAGCAAACACATGCATGTAGGCCCTCCGGTATGTCAAAGGAAATGGTTCAATGTCACTCATTTTAGTGACATCTGTCTCAATGTTCTCATCACTGTTTAACGTTGTGTCATCATGATATGAGGGTGAAGGGTTGTGAAAAGGTGATGTGGAAGGGTCATCATGAGGTGAAGGAATGTGAGTGGATGGTGATGCATGAGTAGTGGGATGTGATGGAGAATTGGGAATGGGAGTATGAGATGAGGAAGGGATATCTTGTTGATGATGGCCATGTGGAGTAGTGAAAACCTCACAGGTAATTAAGGTCTCCCATGGAATGTTTTTTTGTTGTAGTTGGTGCATAACCACCATCTTGATAAGAGAATGATGAAAAAGGCTCTGCATTTTCTGATTGTATTCTCTCTTCTAAACAATGTAGGCCATTTTTTCAATGCTTTGGTAAATATAATATGGTATATGGAGCATCCTAACTCTGCTGAAATGCATAAGAAGCTGAATGTGGTATGAGTAGAGGCGGGAAAAACTTCCCTCACATGTGAAATACTTCATGATTATCCTCATCATGGGTGCATATCTATCAAGCATATGAGAAAAAGGAAAGATGGATTTGTGGTGATATTTATACCTAGGATTAAGGTATGGTTCAAAGTAACTCATGTCTAGGTTTGCTTGCTTGAACCACTTTTCTCCCACACTTGGTATCCCTGTAGCCTTTGCAATGGCACTTGTAAACAACTCAAAGGTGACCTCGGAAAGACTAACTTGTTTTTCATGCATATTAATGATAAATAGTCTTGTTAGCTCAGGGTGGTTTTGTACTTGCTGCACCTTCTCACAAAAATCAAAGAAGCCTACATGTTTGAAACATGAAACAGTAAGAGGAGATGCCATGAGTTCCCTTGTATTGAGGGGTTCAAATCTATTTATATTTCCTCCTTTATGATCATGCCTTCTTGGAGTTTTTGCCTCCATACCAATGTCTTAACCCTCAGACATTGTAAACTCTGTTTCAAAAACCCTAGGGCTGATGTGAAATGAGAAGAAGGGAGGGTATGAAATGGCAGTTTTGCAAATGAATGGAATGAGTGAGAATGAGGGGAATGGATGTTGTGACAAGAAAGATGAATGGAAGCCATAAAAAAATTTAATTCCCCTTTTTATGACTGATATTCTATCTAGGAGGATGAAATAAGCATATAGACAGTGATTTCAAGCTTAAAACTTAGGGTTTCTCCTAGGGTTTTATTTCCATTGATTAAGAAATCACCAAATAGCTTGCAAATGTGTTATGGTATGCACTTACCTCTTTAAGATTGCTTGGATGACTGTGGAAATATTTTGAAGGTGATTTGAAGTGTTTTGAGTGGTTTAGGAGAGTGTGAAACCCTCTCTATCCAAGCGTGTAGTGCCAATGTTGAGGGCGCAGCGCCAGTTCTGAGCGTGCAACACCAATGAAAATGAGCAGAGGGTCTTGTTGGGCAAGAGCGCAGCGCTCCTCCAAGCACGCAGCACCACCTCCCAGGCACACAACACCTTTAGAAATTGCATGGGGGGGAAATGTCAAGCGCGCAGGGCCAAGCCAAGCACGCAGCACCAAGGAAATTTGCCCAAATTTTGCTTGAAAACTCACAAACTCTTCTCCTTTGAATTCTATTGATCTTTTGAAAGGCAACAATGGTTCTCTTGAAGTGTAAAATGAGCTTTTATAGATAATATGAATTTGATTTAATTATGAAAACCCACTTTATAATGTTTGAAACCTTTTTTCTCTTTTTCACTGATATTCTTTTACACTTTTTCCTTTCAGATTGATGAAGTCATGAAGTTGACTTTTCTTTTGGTCATTGAGGCATGAAAAGTTCATTTGACACCTTTGGGATTTAATCACATAGCAGCATCTTCAAAATATTCTGTAGTTTCCACCATTAAGTTCAACTTATCTTTTCCACCATCTTTGGCCATTTTTCCAAAACCCTAGGTGTCTGTAGTCTTTACAGCAATCATCAGTGTTGTCTTC
Organism: Pinus albicaulis; assembly: GCA_034641835.2. NCBI lineage: Eukaryota > Viridiplantae > Streptophyta > Pinopsida > Pinales > Pinaceae > Pinus > Pinus albicaulis. The sequence continues at coordinate 773,286,507 of CM076573.1, forward strand.
TAAGTTCTCTATAGCCCTTTAAAGTTCATTCATTTATGTCCAGTTCACCTCACCTTTTTCCATATTTCTTCAATACCTTCTAATATACGTTCTTCATGTTTGGCCTTGTGTGCTTCCTCCATGTCATTTTCTGCAAGTGATCACTGTTTTGCCACTCAACTGGACAATCAAGTTCATAACCCTAGTCCTCTACAAGACCAATTTGTTCCCCTTTCTTTTGTTGTAATTTGTTTTCATTTAAGAGTAGACAGTCTACCTCATCAGTACTTTCTGTTGATGAATCTCCCAACACTCCTACAAAAGTGCTAGACTTTGTCAATTTTCCTCATTTGCAGGTTCTGAACTGAGAAGAAAAACTTCTTGGAAATTTTAGGTCTTTCTTGAATAACCATGTCTTGACATTTTATTACAACTGATCCATATTCTATCAAAGGAAAAGCAGTGCCTGAAACATCCAAGGATGACCTTAAACAATGTAAAACCCTAATGACCTAATGGGGTTGTCCTTTGACCTGATTTTGACTGAAACTTGGCTTGGAGATTTTCAAGTGAAAAAAGAGTATTGTTATAGCTTATTATGCCCAAAGGGACATGGGAATGAGTTGGCTATTGGAAACCCTAGAGGGAGGATAGAGCCTATTGACGGGTAAAATATGGCAATGAGGTCATAGGCAGGGAAGGAGGATGAAAATGAGAGGTATAAACCCATGATGAGTCTTTTAGGAGAAACATGGTGGCTTTGGGAAGACCAACTGAGGAAAAGTGAAAAAAGTTTTATAAGGATAATGAAGGCAGTGATATTTCTGAAACTCAAGATATTCAAGGAATATTGATTTCAGAAAACTAGAACCATCCTATAGTCATCTAAAGATAGTGAAAAATATTGATGACTAACACCCAGCATATTAAGTCTTCATAAATTCATCACAATTTTGTAGCTTGAATTTGGTGGACTTAAACCACTCTTCACCTTGTTTTGGGATCTTTGTAGCTTGGGTTATTGTCTCAGGGGAGATGATCAAGAGTTCATAATTTTTTCTCAAAATTCAAAGTTACGGGATTGGGTTGAAACTAGGATGGTTGTGTAGATATTTTCTTCCTGATTTTGGCGCCATGAATAGTTCAGAAAACCGATGTCGTATGAGGTAGATATCACGTTTTGATCGAAAATCCAAATAGGTAAATTTTGCGACAGTTTGACTGGGATGCACAGTCAGCAAAAGGAATATTCTTAAGAATATTCCTTTCGTCATAACCAATTACAGGATGAAAAGTGGCACCATTTTATAGGTCGAATTGGTTGTACGGGGTTTTTGGAGGACCAATTAAAGGGTGCCACGTGGCTAGCCCTAAGGCTGCCACGTGTCCCCTTAATGGTGTGTTAAAATTTTGGGGTGAGGTCCACAGGGCTTGACCCCACAACCTCCGACAGAGCATGAAAACACCACACCACCTGAGCCACATGAATTTCTTAACTTGTATAGTGGTTAGATTCTATTTAAGTTTCAATGCATTGACTTGTTGGGGTTGGCGACCTCCGGCGGTCTTAACCCGCCAGCGGTCCCCACGGGTGGTCACATATAACATTGCAACGGTAACGTAAAATGTAACCTCTGACAATCTACTTCAACCACCAGCCTATCCACAATGCTTATCACATGCAATGGTAATGGTTGAACCCTCCACACAGTCTCCGCTTAACCTATCTCTTCAAACCACGATTCAAGATCAAACCGGAATTTAAGCCTTTGGTTCCGCCGACAGTTGCGGTCACCGCGAGTTTTGTGGTTGGCATGTGGCCAGCCCAACCACCGAAATTAATTGCAACGGTTAATTTTGGCAGCATATTTGGAGCGTGCCTAAATTTTGGGCGGATTTACTAAATTAACTCCAGTTAAGTGGAGTTCTCCACTTTTAGTGGAGTTTTTCTAGGTGTAACTGGGCAAAAGAGTAGGAGACTCAATTTTCACCCATTCAGAGTGAATGAAGAGTCATTTTTTACTAATTGGAGCATTCTGGAGCCATTTGTGCATATAAAATAGCCATTAGAGGCGTGTAGATACATGTAATAGCAAAATTTTGAGCATAATGAAAGATGCACATGCCATTGGGAGCTGGACCAGCAGATGTAGCCCAGGAGGGGTGAACTGATTCATCATGTCTTCTGTGTAAATTATATGTGGTGACTTATTTCTATGTTCTACACTCTTTTTCAGTGTTATTTAAGCTCATTTCATGCTTCTAATTCACTAAAATCATGTACATTTCATGGTTAAAATCCTCAATCCTTAAGAAAACTAATGAGACAAGTATGCACATGTTTATAAACTGAAAAGACACATAGCACAGCAAAACTAATACTGTTATTTTAGATCAAATTGGTATCATATCTAGAGTTTATTCTCTAGTGTTTTTTAGTGCAAATAATTGTTTATTTGTTTGCAAGTTTTAGATGCTTACAAGCCTCAAGCTCAAGAGAGGAGAGGGAAAATTGGTGGGAGCAGAAGGGTCTCAAGAAGAGCCAAAGCAAAGGAGAGAAAGATTGCCACAATCTCCACCACCTATTTCACCTCCTAAAGAAGTAGAAGCTACATTAAGCATGCATCAAGAGGAAGGAGAAATCCATGAAGAATTTAATCCCAAGGAGGAAGAAAGAGTGTTCATGAAAGAATTTCTTGATATGACTGAGATGGTGAGAATCCTTTATCAAGAAATGAATGAGAGACTAGAAGGAGAAGGATCCAAACTTCACAAGGAAGGATAGGGGTCTTCAAGAGGTCACAATGATGAAGATATGTCAAAGAAGGGAAATGGAGGAAATGGAGGCAATGGAGAGCCATCATCCTCACCCTCATCATCATCATCCTCTACTTCTTCTTCAGTACATCAGCCACACAAGTCAAAGAACATTGGCAAAAGTCCTTTTATAAAACTCGATGTTAAGTTTGAATCGCCAATGTTCAATGGTGAAGTCAATGCAGAAAATATTGATAATTGGATTAGGAAATTGGAGGTCTATTTGAGAATCCATAACCTTCAAGATGATGATACCAAAATCCAATTAGCTTCATTGAGAATGGAAGATGCGGTACTTGTTTGGTGGGAAGCCAAGATAAAGGAGAAGATCAATAAAGATGGTAAGATTATTCTATCATAGTTAGATTTATTTACTACTATAAAACAAAAAATTTATCCATTAGCTCATATGCAGAAAGCCATAATGAACTGGAAAAAATTTAGGCAATTGAAGGGACAAAATGTGCAAGAATACACCCAAGAATTTAGGACAAGAGCTCTTTTATTTGGGATGGATTTTCAGAGCCAAGATACTTTGATAAAGTACATAGGAGGCTTACATAGATACCTAAAACATACTATTCACATGTTTAACCCCACCAGTCTAGATGAAGTTTGTGTTCAGGCCACACATCTAGAAGCTAGAGGGAAGAACATTTCTGAAGAGGGTAGAAAGAAACCTTTTAATGGTAAAAACAAAGAGAAGACCTCAAAAGGTAAAAGCAAAAAGAATGCATCTGTTAAGAAAGAGGGAGAGAATTTTGTTTGTAAACAATGTTCAAAAGAAGGCCATGGTGAAACTCATTTTTGGAAATTACATCCTGAAATGAGGCCAAAGAAACCCAATAACAAAGGGAAACAGAAAACTGCAGCTACAACTCAACATGATTTAGGAGATGATTCAGGTGATGTATCTAAGATTACATCCATGGGATTGAAGAACATGAACGGAAAAGAAACTGAAACTAAACCTAGTACTAGTACATCAAACTGTCACATAAACACTCCAAATGAAGAAGAAAGAATTGAACTGTTTCATGTGAGGGTCATATCCAAACATACTAAGATTGACACATTGTTTAACTATCAGCCCCACAAGCAAAATTAATCTCTGAAGACTTGGTCAAGAAACTTAACCTTGAGACCATACCACATCCAAAGCCATATCCATTAGGTTGGATTTGTAAGGATGCAAATTTACAGGTTTCAAAGAAATGCATATTGCGGTTTGCAATCACTGCAAATTTTGTTGACACAGTTGAATTAGATGTGGTTCCGCTTGACATAACAAGTATTGTGTTGGGGAGTCCTTACTTGTATGACAGGAAAGCGATCTTCCATCTCCATGAGAAAAAATATCATTTATTCAAAGATGGCAAGGAGTACATTGTTAGAGCACATCACAAGAAGACAAACATTGCTATGGTAAATGTTGGACAGGTAAAGAGGCTGGTAAATTCAAGTAAGAATTTTTTTCTTCTTATGATTAAGCCTAAAGTTGATGTTAATCATGAATCATTTGAGGGATGTGATCCTAATTTGAAATCATATTTATATGATGTAGTTAATGCACATCATGAGATGTTTCAGGAGCCAACGGGATTGCCTCTAAAAAGAGAGATTCAACATAAGATTCGGTTGCAGCAAGATTGTCCTCTTCCAAACATCAGTATGTATCGCATGTCGATAATGGAGAATGCTGAAATAAAGAGGCAAATCAAAGAGATGTTGGACAAAGGAATCATTAGGCCAAGCACCCTGTCATGCGGTTCACCCATAGTCTTGATACCAAAGAAAGATGGGACTTGACGCATGTGTGTAGATTTCCAAGCTTTGAACAAGATTACAGTAAATAATCGTTACCCACTCCCAAGAATAGATGATTTGCTTGATCAGCTGAAAGAAGAATTTTTTTTGACTAAGTTAGATTTACGAAGTGGATATCATCAAGTAAGAATTGTAGAAATTGATATATGGAAAACAACATTCAAAACCAAACAAGGACTCTTTGAGTGGCTAGTTATGCCATTTGGTTTGTGTAATGCACCGAAAAATTTCATGCGTGTGATGGATAGTGTTTTGTATCCATTCCTTGATGACTTTTTTATTGTCTACTTAGATGACATTTTAATTTTCAGCAAAACAAGAGAAGCTCGTGTCTTGCATGTAAATAGAGTGCTTGATATTTTGAAGAAAGAGAAATTGTTTCTTAAGATGTCAAAGTGTGAGTTTGGAAAGACTTCTTTGGTCTATTTGGGACATATTGTAAGAGGAGGAGAGTTGAGAATTGATCCTTCTAAATTTGAAGCCATTGTGAATTGGCCCACACCCAAAACAGTAACCGAGGTAAGAAGTTTCTTAGGTGCAGCTCAGTATTGGAGAAAGTTTATTGCTAACTTTTCTTCCATCGCAACTCCTATGCATGCAGTGACAAGTGTGAAGAAATCCTTCCAATGGAGAGGCAAACAACAACAAGCTTTCGAAGCCTTAAAAGACAAGATCAGTTCAGCTCCAATCCTTGCATTACCAAATTTCAGACAGCCATTTGAGATTCAAACCGATGTCAGTGATTATGCCATGGGCGCAATTCTTTTGCAGCATGGTAAGCCTATCGCTTTTCATTCTGAAACATTTAATCATGCTGTAACAAATTATCCTACATATGAAAAATAACTATATGCGTTGGTACAAAGTGTCAAGAAGTGGAAACACTACTTTATGGTTAAAGAGACTATTGTACATACTAATCACCAACCATTACAGTACTTGCAGTCACAAACAAAATTGCATCAATCAAGACATTTCAGGTGGATGGGATTTCTTCAACAGTTTCACTTGGTTATAAGGCACAAGAAAGGTATTTTCAATAAATTTGTTGATATTCTTTCAAGACCAATCATTAGTGCATGTACTTTACTCAAAAATTATTCTATTGTACATGAGAGTTACATAGAACAATATGCACATGACATTGATTTTCAAGATGTGTATGCTAGTTTGAGTGAAGGGAATCAAGTTGAAGAAAAATATTATCACATGCATAACAATTTGTTGTTTCATTTGGGCAAGCTGTGTATACCACAAGGAGAGAGGCTAAGTGTCATGAGAGAAGCTCATTCATATCTTATTGCTGGACACTTTGGGGTAAGAAAAATAGTGGTGCATCTACAGAGGTATTGCTATTGGCCTCGCATGATAGATAGTGTGTTGTGTTTTATAAGAGGTTGTTCTATAAGTGCAACATTTAAACCTAGTAATAGGAACCTTGGGTTGTACACGCCATTACTGGTACCATCAAGGCCATGGGAGAGTGTCTCCATGTACTTTGTTGGAGTTCTACCTATGTCAAGAAGACAGCATGATTATCTTTATGTAGTTGTGGATAGATTCAGTAAAATGTGTATACTTATGCCATGTAAGAAAACCATCACTGCTGAACAAACTGCTGAACTTTATTTTCAACATGTTTGTGTTCATTTTGGATTTCCAACTTCTATTGTTAGTGACAGGGATTCGAGGTTAATTGGGAATTTTTGGTCAAATCTATGGAAGATGATGGACACAAAGTTGAAAAAGATTACCACTTTCCATCCACAAATAGATGGAAAAACCAAGGTGGTGAATAGAACCATTGTGCATCTATTGAGACGATATTGCAGCAAACATCCTAAGTTGTGGGATGAGAAACTGCATTACATTCAACACGCTTACAACCAAGCAAAGGAATCTTCAACTCAAACATCACCTTTTGAATTATGCTTTGGATATTTTCCAAAATCACCATTAGAATTCATTTTTGGGAAGGATGTTGTAATTGATGGCCATATTTATATTGACAAGGCTCGAAAGTTCATTGAGCAAATTCAGATTATACATCAACAAGTTCAAAAACAACTTGAAAAAGTCAAAGAAAATACAAAAAGAGGCATGAAAAACATAGAGTTGATCACAAGTTTCATGAGGGAGATGAGGTATCGTTGCACATAAGCAAATAAATGATGCAAGGGGAAGGTAAAAAGCTCAAACCCGTTCTCTATGGTCCATTCAAAGTCATAAATCAAGTTGGTAATAATGCATTTCAACTTGACTTTCCTTCATATATGCAAATGTATTCAGTTTTTAATGTTGAAAACTTACGTTTGTATGAGCCACCTTTGATCGATGATCAAGTAAGTGATGTTCAACTACCTTCTATTAAATATTTCATGCCAGAATTTATTGATGAGCTCAAAGAAGATACAATTTTTGACAAGAAGTCAAGAGCATCCAAGAGGGGAAGTGTTGACTACCTTCGAGTTGGGCTCAAAGGCATCTAGCCAAGAAAGGAAAAATAGATGGAGGTTGGAAAGGTGAGGGAGCTATACCCTCATATACTGAATAGGTAACCAAGTCTTTTGGGGTCCAAAAGCTTCCCAATTGGGAGGAGTGATCAGGAGTTCATAAATTTTGCTCAAAATTCAAACGTACAGGATTGAGTTGAAACTAGGATGGTTGCATAGATCTCATCTTCTTGATTCTGGCGAATTGAACGATTCGGAAAACCAATGTCTTATGATGGAGATATCGTGTTCTGATCGAAAAGCCAAACAGGTAAATTTTGCGACAATTTGACCAAATTTGACTGGGATGCACAGTTAGCAAAAGGAATATTCTGAGGAATATTCCTTTCTCAGAACCAATTACAGGATGAAAAGTGCCACCATTTTATTGGTCAAATTGGTTGTATGGGTTTTTGGAGGACCAATTAAAGGGTGCCATGTGGCTACCCCTAAGGCTGCCATGTGTCCCCTTAATGGTGTGTTAAAATTTTGGGGTGAGGTCCGCAAGGCTCAACCCCATGACTTTCGGCACAACACGCACACGCCACATCGCTCGAGCCACACGAATTTCTTAACATGTATAGTGTTCGGCTTCTATTTAAGTTTCAATGCATTGACGTGTGGGGGCTGGCGACCGCCGATGGTCCGAACCCGCTAGTGGTCCCCGTGGGTGGTCACATATAAAATTGCAACGGTAACATAAAACGTAACCTCTGATAGTCTACATCAACTGCCAGCCTATCCGAAACGCTTATCACATGCAATGTTAATGGTTGAACCCTCTGCACGGTCTCCGCTTAACCTATCTCTTCAAACCACGATTCAAGTTCAAACCGGAGTTTAAGCCTTTGGTTCCGCCAACAGTTGTGGTCACCGTGGGGTTTTTTGTTGGCATGTGGCCACCCCAACCACTGACATTAAATGCGATGGTCAATTTCGCAGCATTTTGGAGCGCACCTAAATTTTGGGCGGATTTAGTAAATTAACTCCAGTTAAGTGGAGTTTTTCTAGGTGTAACTAGGCAAAAGAGTAGGAGACTCAATTTTCACCCATTCAGAGTGAATGAAGAGTCATTTTATACTAATTGTAGTATTCTGGAGCCATTGGTGTAGATAAAACAACCATTAGAGGCATGTAACTACATGTAATAGCAAACTTTTGAGAATAATGAAAGATGGGCATGCCATTGGTAGCTAGACCAGCAGATGTAGCCCAGGAGGGGTGAACTGATTCATCATGCCTGTTGTGTAAATTATATGTGGTGACTTATTTCTCTATTTTACACTGGTTTTCAATGTTATTTAAGCTTATTTCATGCTTCCAATTCACTAAAATCATCTACATTTCACGATTAAAATCCTCAATCCTTAAGGAAACTAATGAGACAAGTATGCACATGTTTATAAACTGAAAAGACACTTAGCACAACAAAACTAATACATTCCTTTCAGATCATATTGGTATTAGAGCTAGATTTTATTCTCTGGTGTTGTTTAGTGCAAAGAATTTTTTAACTGTTTGCAAGTTTTAGATGCTTACAAGGCTCAAGCTCAAGAGAGGAGAGGGAAAATTGGTGGGATCAGAAGGGTCTCAAGAAGGTCAAAGAAAAGGAGAGAAATATTGCCACAATCTCCACCACCTAGTTCACCTCCTAAAGAAGCAGAAGCTACATTAAGAATTCCTCGAGAGGAAGGATAAATCCATGAAGAAGTTGATCCCAAGGAGGAAGAAAGAGTGTTTAGGAAAGCATTTCTTGACATGACTGAGATGGTGAGAATCATTTATCAAGAAATGAATGAGAGACTAGAAGGAGAAGGATCCAAACTTCACAAGGAAGGACAGGGGTCTTCAAGAGTTCACAATGATGAAGATAAGTCAAAGAAGGGAAATGGAGGAAATGGAGGAAATGGAGGCAATGGAGAGCCATCATACTCACCCTCATCATCATCATCCTCTACTTCTTCTTTAGTACATCATCCACACAAGTCAAATAACACTAGAAAAAGTCCTTTTTTAAAACTTGATGTTAAGTTTGAATTGCCAATGTTTAATGGTGAAGTCAATGCAGAAAAGCTTGATAATTGGATTAGGAAATTGGAGGTCTATTTGAGGATCCATAACCTTCAAGATGATGATACCAAAATCCAATTAGCTTCATTGAGAATGGAAGGTGCAACACTTGTTTGGTGGGAAGCCATGACAAAGGAGGAGATCAAGAAACATGGTAAGATTATTCTATCATGTTCATATTTCTTTACTGCTATAAAACAACAATTTTATCCATTAGCTCGTATGCAGAAAACCATAATGAATTGGAAAAAATTTAGGCAATTGAAGGGACAAAATGTGCAAGAATACACCCAATAATTTAGGAAAAGAGCTCTTTTATTAGGGGTGGATTTTCAGAGCCAAGTTACTTTGCTAAATTACATAGGAGGCTTACATAGCAACCTAAAACATACTATTATCATGCTTAACCCCACCAGTCTAGATGAAGTTTGTGTTCAGGCCACACATCTAGAAGCTAGAGGGAAGAACATTTCTAAAGAGGGTAGAAAGAAACATTTTAAGGGGAAAAACAAAGAGAAGACCTCAAAAGGTAAAATAATGCATCTATTAAGAAAGAGGGAGAAAAATTTGTTTGTAAACATTGTTAAAAAGAAGGCCATGATGAAACTCATTGTTGGAAATTACATCCTGAAATGAGGCCAAAGAAACCCAATAACAAAGGGAAACAGAAAATTGCAGCTACAACTCAACATGATTTAGGAGATGATTCAGGTGATGTATCTAAGATTATATCCATGGGATTGAAGAAAATGAAGGGAAAATAAATTGAAACTAAACCCAGTACTAGTACATCAAACTGTCACATAAACATTCCAAATTAAGAAGAAAGAATTGAACTATTTCATGTGAGGTTCATATCCAAACATACTAAGATTGATACATTGTTTGAAATTGGGTCACAAGAAAAATTAATCTCTGAATACTTGGTCAAGAAACTTAACCTTGAGACCATACCACATCCAAAACCATATCCATTAGGTTGGATTTGTAAGGATGCAAATTTACAAGTTTCAAAGAAATGCATATTGCGGTTTGCAATCACTGCAAATTTTGTTGACATAGTTGAATTAGATGTGGTTCTGCTTGACATAACAAGTATTGTGTTGGGGAGTCCTTACTTTTATGATAGGAAAGATATCTTCCATCGCCATGAGAATAAATATCATTTATTCGAAGATGGCAAGGAGTACATTGTTAGAACACATCGCAAGAAGACAAACATTGCTATGGTAAATGCTAGACAAGTAAAGAGGTTGGTAAATTCAAGTAAGAATTTTTTTCTTCTTATGATTAAGCCTAAAGCTGATGTTAATCATGAATAATTTGAGGGATTTTATCCTAAGTTGAAATCATATTTATATGATGTATTTAATTCACATCATGAGATGTTTCAAGAGCCAACAGGACTTCCTCCAAAAATAGAGATTCAACATGAGATTCAGTTGCAGCAAGATTGTCCTCTTCCAACCATCGGTATGTATCGCATGTCGATAATGGAGAATGTTGAAATAAAGAGGCAAATCAAAGATGTTTTGGACAAAAGAATCATTAGGCCAAGCACCTCACCATGTGGTTCACCCATTGATACCAAATAAATATGGGACTTGGCGCATGTGTGTAGATTTCCGAGCTTTGAACAAGATTACGGTAAAGAATCGTTACCCACTCCCAAGAATAGATGATTTTCTTGGTCATCTGAAAGAAGAAAATTTTTACACTAAGATATATTTACGAATTGGATATCATCGAGTAGGAATTGCATAAATTGATATATGGAAAACAACATTCAAAACCAAACAAGGACTCTTTGAGTGGCTAGTTATGCCATTTGGTTTGTGTAATGCACCAAAAAATTTCATGCGTGTCATGGATAGTGTTTTGTGTCCATTCCTTGATGAATTTTTTATTTTCTACTTATATGACATTTTAATTTTCATCAAAACAAGATAATATCATGTCTTGCATACAAATAGAGTGCTTAATATTTTGAAGAAAGAGAAATTGTTTCTAAAGATGTCAAAGTGTGAGTTTGGAAAGACTTATTTGGTCTATTTGGGACATATTGTAGGAGGAGGAGAGTTGAGAATTGATCATTCTAAAGTGGAAGCCATTGTGAATTGGCCCACACCCAAAACAGTAACCGAGGTAAGAAGTTTCTTAGATGTAGCTCAGTATTGGAGAAATTTTACTGCTAACTTTTCTTCCATCGCAGCTCCTATGTATGCAGTGACAAGTGTGAAGAAAGGCTTCAAATGGGGAGGCAAAAAATAACAAGCTTTCGAAGCTTTAAAAGACAAGATCATTTTAGCTCCAGTCCTTGCATTACCAAATTTGAGACAGCCATTCGAGATTCAAACCGATGCTAGTGATTATGCCATGGGCGCAGTTATTTTGCAGCATGGTAAGCCTATCGCTTTTCATTCTGAAACATTTCATGGTGTTGTAAAAAATTATCCTACATATGAAAAATAACTATATGCGTTGGTACAAAGTGTCAAGAAGTGGAAACACTACTTTATGGCTAAAGAGACTATTGTACATACTGATCACCAACCATTACAGTACTTGCAGTCACAAACAAAATTGTAGCAATCAAGACATTTCAAGTGGATGGGATTTCTTCAACAGTTTCACTTGGTTATAAGGTATAAGAAAGGTATTTTCAATAAAATTGCTGACATGCTTTCAAGACCAGTCATTAGTGCATCTACTTTACTCAAAAATGATTCTATTGTACATGAGAGTTACATAGAACAATATGCACATGACATTGATTTTCAAGATGTGTATGCTAGTTTGAGTGAAGGGAATCAAGTTGAAGAAAAATATTATCACATGCATAAGAATTTGTTGTTTCATTTGGGCAATTTGTGTATACCACAAGGAGAGAGGCTAAGTGTCATGAGAGAAGCTCATTCATATCTTATTGCTGGAAACTTTGGGGTAAGCAAAACAGTGGCACATCTACAGAGGTATTGCTATTGGCCTCGCATAATAGATAGTGTGTCGCGTTTTATAAAGGTTGTTCTATGTGTGCAACAAGTAAGCCTAGTAATAGGAAGATTGGGTTGTACACGCCATTACTGGTACTATCAAGGCCATGGGAGAGTGTCTCCATGGATTTTGTTGGAGATCTACCTATGTCAAGAATATAACATGATTATATTTATGTAGTTATGGATATATTTAGTAAAATGTGCATACTTATGCCAAGTAAGAAAACCATTACTGCTGAACAAACTACTGAACTTTATTTTCAACATGTTTGGGTTCATTTTGGATTTCCAACTTATATTGTTAGTGACAGGGATTCTAAGTTCATTGGGAATTTTTGGTCAAATCTATGGAAGATGATGGACACAAAGTTGAAAAAAAGTACTACTTTCCATCCACCAACAGATCGAAAAACCGAGGTGGTGAACATAACCGTTGTGCATCTATTGAGACTATATTGGAGCAAACATCCTAAGTTGTGGGATGAGCAACTGCATTAAATTTAGCACGCTTACAACCAGGCAAAACACTCTTCAACTCAAACATCACCTTTTGAAGTATGCATTGGGTATTTGCCAAAATTGCCAATGGACTTCATTTTTGGGAAGGATGTTGCAATTGATGGCCATAGTGATATTAACAAGGCTCGAAATTTCATTGAGAAAATTTAGATTATACATCAACGAGTTCAAGAACAACTTGAGAAAAGTCAAAGAAAATACAAAGGGAGGCATGACAAACATAGAGTTGATCACAAGTTTCAAATGGGAGATGAGGTATGGTTGTACATTAGCAAAGAAATGATGCAAGGGGAATGTAAAAAGCTCAAACCCATTCGCTATGGTCCATTCAAGATCATAAAGAAAGTTGGTAATAATGCATTTCAACTTGACTTGCCTTCATATATGAAAATGTATTCAGTTGTTAATGTTGAAAACTTACATTTGTATGAGCCACCTTTGATCGATGATCAAGGAAGTGATGCTCAGCTACCTTCTATTGAATATTTCTCGCCATAATTCCTGGATGAGCTCAAAGAAGATACAATTCTTGACAGGAGGACAAGAGAATCCAGAGGGGAAGTGTTGACTACCTTTGAATTGGGCTCAAAGGCACTAAGCCAAGCAAGGAAAAATGGATGGAGGTTGGAAAGTTGAGGGAGTTATACCCTCATCTACTAAACAGGTAATCAAGTCTTTTGGGGTCCAAAATCTTACCAATGGGGAGCAGTGATGAGGAGTTCATAAATTTTTCTCAAAATTAAAATTTATAGGATTGGGTTGAAACTAGTATCATTGCATATATCTCGTCTTCCTGATTCTAGTGCCATGAATGGTTCGAAAAACCGATGTCGTATGAGGGAGATATTGTGTTTTGATCGAAAAGCCAAACAAGTAAATTTTGCGATAGTTTGACTAAGTTTGACTGGGATGCACAGTCAGGAAAAGGAATATTCCTTTCCTCATAACAAATTACAAGATGACAAATGGCACCATTTTTTTGGTCGAATTGGTTGCAAGGGGTTTTTGGAGGACCAATTAAAGAGTGCCACGTGGCTAGCCCTGAGGCTGCCACTTGTCCTCTTAATGGTGTGTTAAACTTTTGGGGTGAGGTCCACAGGGCTCGACCCCATGACCTTCGGCAGAGCACACACACGCCACACCGCCTGAGCCACATCATGTTTTTAACCTGTATAGTGGTCGGCTTCTATTTAATTTTCAATGCATTGACGTGTGGGGGTTGGGGACCGCTGGCAGTCCCAACTGGCCAACGAACCCCACGGGTGGTAACATATAACATTACAACAGTAACGTAAAATTTAACCTCCAATATTCTACATCAACCACAAGCCTATCTACAATTCTTATTACATGCAACTATAATGGTTGAACCCTCCACGCGGTCTCCGCTTAACCTATCTCTTCAAACCACGATCCAAGTTCAAACCGAAGTTTAAGCCTTTGGTTCTGCAGACGGTTGCAGTCACCGCGGGGTTTTTGGTTGGCATGTGGCCACCCCAACCACTGAATTTAAATGTGACAGTTATTTTCAGCGGCATATTTGGAGCGCGCCTAAATTTTGGGCGGATTTACTAAATTAAATCTTGTTAAGTGGAGTTCTCCACTTTTAGCGGAGTTTTTCTAGGTGTAACTAAGAAAAATAGTAGGAGACTCAATTTTCGCCCATTCAGAGTGAATAAAGAGTCATTTTTTACTAATTGGAGAATTTTGGAGCCATTGGTGCAGAGAAAATAGGCATTAGGGGCTTGCAACTACACATAATAGCAAAAATTTTAGCATAATGAATGATGGACATGCCATTGGGAGTTGGACCTGCATATGTAGCCTAGGAGGGGTGAACTGCTTCATCATGCCTATTGTGTAAATTATATGTGGTGACTTATTTCTCTATTTTATATTGTTGTTTAGTGTTATTTAAGCTTATTTTATGCTTCTAATTCACTAAAATAATCTACATTTCATGGTTAAAATCCTCAATCCTTAAGCAAACTAATGAGACAAGTATTCACATGTTTATAAACTGAAAAGACACTTATCACAGCAAAACTAGTACAGTCCTTTCAGATCGGGAGACAAAAAAGTTCAACGTTCCTACTTTAGATTATGTTCCAGTGAAATTTGTTGCAAAATCCTTTGATATTTGAACATGAAAACCTTGCAACTTCTGGCAGAATCTCACACAACCCACATTTTTGAAGGCGTCAGCGAAATTGGGTTCCTCGTTCTACAATTTAAGATCCATTGGTTCGAATCTCATACAACAACCTCCCTTATTTACCTTCTTCTTCGTTTCCATCCTCTTTTTTCTGCACAGTTTCCTCACTATTGTGACACCTGCAAATAGAAGGATGGACAGAGAGTTTATTTGGGACAGAGGTGAACCTGCTTTGGTGATAGTAGAACGTTGCATGCAAGAGATCAAAACTAACTATTAAAGGTAGGAGTTGAACGAGCTAATGACAGGGCAGGATTGAGTGGAATCTATTAAAACAAAGTTAAAACCTAACGGTGGAAAAGAAGAAAAATGAAGTGGAAATCAAGAATAAAAGTGCAACAATCATGATTTAAAATGATAATGATTTCCATAACTAACTGAAAAAACCCACTTTTACCTAAACCAATGAAAAAATTCCATGTCATTCATACCTCTGTCTCCCGCAAAAAAACATAATTCTGCAGCGTCAGCAGTTTAATTTCTGATAGATTCGCTACGGAAAGTTTAGCTTCTTTCGTAGCACAAACTGTCATTTTGTAGTTATGTGCGCTACGAAATTCGGTAAAAACAGACAGGTTGACATTGAAGTTTAAAAATGAACCTTGAGATGATATGCAATGACAACTGACTGACAAGACATGGTTTATGATGATTTTTAGCCTTAGGATAAAAATTGTTTCCACCCCTCTTTATCAATTTCATGATCTAAATTGAAATAACATAAAAACTAGGAAGACCATATCCAAAATACCTTTGCAAAATTTTGAGTGTGATAACACATTGTAGTCATAACGATGCTTAGCATGTCTAGCCTTGCACTTGGCTTGATTCTTTACCAAATGTGATCGCCATCGTCATGCACCATCCTTCTTCAAAGCCAAAACATTACGAAACCCACAAGAAGATGTATTAGAACCAATGTCCTCTTTGTCAAATATATTGTTCATCTGCTTTTTGACCCCTGCATTCTTTAACACTTGCATCTTGTTCATACCAATGTTCAACAATCATGCATCCTGCTGCAATTGCACTTCATGTTGTTTTCCTCTTTTAGGAGGAAACATGTTAGACTCTTCAAACATCTTATCACATGGATTAGAAACCTTAATGAAATCAGAATTCAAACTTGATTCATATCCTTGAAAGGCTTTATATTCCTAAACATCTTTGTGCTTGAACATTAACAATGCAAAATTCTGACTAGCATTAACTAGCCTCTTCATTTGTCTGACATTCACAACAGATAAACTCAATTTATTTCTATGTGCTCTAACAATGTACTCAAACCCATTTTTGAAAAAATGATATTTGTTCTCATGGAGATGAAAAATGTCTCTCTTATCATATAGATACGGGCTTCCCAAAAAATACCACATATATCAATCGGAACCACATCAAGTTCTACCTCATAAAGGAAGTTTGCAGTGATGGAAAATCTAAGTATGCATTTCCTTGTAACTTGAAAGTTTGTATTCTCACATACGCAACCTAAAGGATAAGTTTTACGATGAGGAATGGTTTCTAAATTAAATTTCTTAACAATGTACTATGAAATGAGGTTTTCTTTTGATCCACTATCAAGCAGTGTATCTATCTTGGTATGTTTTGAAATAAATCTAATGTGGAAAAACATTATTCTTGTTTTCTCATATTGAGTTTCATTGAGACTATTTGAAGAACTAATGCTTTCAGTTTCCATACCTTTCAATACCATGGTTGTGATATTTGTTTCATCCCTAGAATCAGAACCTAAATCTTGTTGTATAGTTGCAACAACCTTTTCTTTCTCCTTGTTATTAAACTTTGTGGGTCTCGTCTCAGGATGAAGTTTTCAACGATGGTATTCATGATGGCCTTCTTTGGAACTATGTTTGCATGTGAGTTTTTCTTTCTCCTTCTTGATGGAAGAATTCTTCTTCCCTTTTCCTTTCAACTGCCCCTTTCCTTTGTCTCCACACTCAATTGTGTTCTCACTTTTTTTTTTAGAAACATTCTTCCCTCTTGCTTCTAGATGTGTTTCTTTTACACAAACCTCATCTAAATTTGTAGGGTTAAACATGAGAATAGTGTGTCTCAAGCATATATGTAAACCTCCAATGTATTTGATTAAAGTGTCTTGATACGATAAATATGCACCCAATATAAATTCTCTCCTTCTAAACCCTTGGGTATAACTTTGCACACTTTGACCCTTTAATGTCCTATTAAAGTGTCTTGATACGATAAATATACATCCAATATAAATTCTCTCCTTCTAAACCCTTGGGTATAAATTTGCACACTTTGACCCTTTAATTCCCTAAAGTTTTTCCAATCCATTATGACTTTCTACATGTATGGTAAAGGATAAAACTATCTTCTTAATGCAGCAATAAAATAATTCCAAGAGGATAAAATGTTACCATGTTTCTTCATGTCCTCTTGAGTTTTGGCTTCCCACCAAATAAGTGATGCACTTTCCAACCTTAACGAAGCAATTTGAATCTTGGTCTAATCATATTTGATCTTTTGTATCGTTCAATACACTTCAATTTGACGAACCCAATTATCTAATTTTTATCATTTACCTCTGCATTATACAGAGGAAATTCAAACTTTATGTCAAGTCTCAAAAATCGAGTTTTACCATGTCCCTTTGCAGAATGTGGAGGTGTTTGTGAAGGGGTTGTTGTAGAAGATGATGATGTTCAAGATGAGGGTGAGAAGAAAGGTGGAGTTAGAGGTGGTTTATCACCATTACCTCTATTCCATTTTGGAGGTTTGTCTCAATTTCCTCCATTTCCCTTTGGAGGGTTTGATCTCTCACCTTGCAACATTGAATTCCTTTCCTCATAGATAACTTTCACCATCTCATTCATGTCTACGAACTCTTTCCTAAAAGCCTTCTTATCCTTAGTCATATTGTCAGGCTCTCCTTCATGTGCCATGACTGGTGAGGCTTTTGGTGAAAATTGTGGTGAAACTTGTGGTGGAGATTGTGGTGAATATGCTCTCCTTTAACTAGCTTGAGGACTTGCTACCATGAGTTTTCCTTCTCCTATTTTTAGCTTCAACCTTGTAAGAATCAGACACACTTGGAACATAATTGAACCCTCAATACAACCAAATAACCAAAGCTCTGATACCAAAATAGATCTGTATATGAAAACTTGAAGGTTTTTGATGAAATTTGCAAGTGAAATTTTTAGGGTATTTATGAAATTATGTAAGTTGCATTACCACATAAATGATTATTTTAAACTCAGTTTTGCATAAAATAACAGAGACAAATATACCATAATAGTAACACAGGACAAAAAATGATGAAGGAACTCACCCCTCCTGGGCTACATCTCCTGGTCCAACTTCTAATGTTAGTACTCTTTCAGTATGCTCAAAAATATGTGTTTACATGTATTTGTAGTGCTTAGAATGAAAAAATATTGTCTCCAATGGCTCTAGAACAGTGAAAAACCCCTAGCTTGGCTCTTTCTGCACTCAAAAAGGTCAAAAAATGACTGAGTTATGCTCCAGAACAATTTTGCTGCTAATTGTCCTACATTTCGCACCCACCTGCTATCCATTCCACAAATTACACAATTTTCAGCATCGTGGGGCGACAATTTCACCCAACACCGATGAGATTTTTTATTGTTCAAGTGAAAATTTCCGCCTCTTTAAAAGGCGCGGTGACCCCCACGAACCATAAAAAATGGGCCATGGGGTGCATTGTCCGCCGTTGATTTCGAAGTCAGTTTTAAATTATCGCGCCAATAGCTTAACCAAGTTTTTAAATATGGTTCGATTGTCATGCTATGGTGGAGTTCCATTTTAATTTCTATACCATAAACTTTAAACTTAACCTTGAGCTCAAATTGAACCGTGGTCGAATTGGTGTTTGTGTTAAAACTGTGTGTCGACTTCAACCAAACCCAAGGCTCCAAAATTGTGGTCGACCAGTGGGTTTAATGACAGCTCTGTCGGAGTTCATAGTTGTTTGTAACTGTGGCAGCGTTATGCTGAACCGACATTGGGTTATAACCACTAGAGGTTTGAACATATAACAAACCATGGTATGGTTTCATATGAGTTGTGGTTTGGATCCGATTTCTCGTTGGTTAAACTATGAAATGGACCATATATTTTTTTTTGTTCTATGGTTTGGGGTCGGGGTTAACCTCGTTCCCCTGGTTTCCATCTATGGTCTTGAGGCATTGGGTGGAACAGAGGCCAGGGGTTAACCCTAGCCTCGACCCCCAATTCAGATTGCTTCCACCCCATATGTCTACAATTTGATTCGCAGGGAGGCAGTTCATCCTACAAACAAAATTATAACACCATCATGAGGCCACATGGCAGCCAAAAATTGGCCCGCGTGGCCCTCCTCTATTGCTTGACCTCCAACCAATCACAAACCACTAAATTTTGACCAATACAAATTGGACACTTATCGATCAACCAATATCCAAGAAAATTACAATTTCCATACCCAGTCACATGCCTAATCAGCGTACGAACTACTGACTGGGCATACCTGCAACCCAAATAAAAAAAATGTTAGTTGTTTGGAAAATCGGTCAAAACTTGTTATCGGGAGCATACGATATCGGTTTTGAGTGAAACAAGTTGCGTTGGATCCAGGGCGACAAGATCTTCATTTTGGTTGCAGTTTCGAGCACTTTCAAACATTTCAATTTTGAGAATTTTACTGATCCACTGGATCACTTTATGAGGCCAACGTGAGGAGAAGGTTAGGTTGACTTGGTGTAGGAGGCATAATAGACAATTTGACTCAATTACAAATTTATTTCTTGAAATACACAATCCAATAAGGGTATATTATATGATGGCATGGACTATGACTCATGACACAAACCCTAGAAGCACATAATGGGTGATTCTACCTAGAAACAAATTAAATAAAACATGAAACACATGCTTATAATAATTTTCTTTTACAATTTCATCATGACTCAAATACAATAATTAAGACCAATACTAGTTACATTTCTCAACAATATCTATGCAAATGGTTCTCCCTACATTTCCATTATACCAAGGGCTTCTTCTAAGGTCCATCCTCTTCTTTAGTGTGAGCACGTAAACCTTCACAACTTGTGCTATTCTTCTATTTGGTTTCACCTCTACTAGTGTTGTAATTTATCGCCTTCTCACCAAGCCATAGTACATAACTTCCATGCCTTTCTCCTCTAATTTTGAGACCTTCATTTCCCTTCTAATCGGCCTTAAGATTTGGCCTACATTTAGACTTCTCGTAGCAGTGTTTCAACTTTTTAATGGCATCATTTAGTGTTTGAGGCCCATGGATCTCAATTCAATTTTAGAATGATAGAGGTAACCCACAGATGAACCTATAGATTTTTTCCTTGTCATCTCTAAGATATGGCACATATCTCAACAATTCCAAAAACTTGGTGACATACTTGTCATCTGTCATTTGTCCCATTTTGAGTTCATATAACTCTTTTTCCTTGTTGTCATAGTAACTATCACATAAATATTTTTCTCTCAAGAGTCCTTCAAATTCCTTCAAACTCAAGTCTTCTTCAGTAATGCCTATAACATTCTTTATATCTTCCCCCCTTATATCTACTTTTCCCTTCAAACTATAGGTGGTGATCTTGGCTTTCATATTTTTAGAATAATCATGGATTCTGAAAAAATTATTCATGCTAAGCAACCAAGCTTCTAAATTTTCATATATCTATCAAATGTGGGTGGCTTGGCTTTCTTAAATTCCTCAGGAATATTTTCCTTCGATTTTTCTGATGATGATGAGGGCAACGATAATGGCGTCTCCTAGTGGTGGACCTATAATTCCCACAAGAATGATGCACATGAGTTCTATTTCTTCCTTCTGGGGTAGTCAATGGTGTATTTACCTTCATATTTTCTTCACTCTCCCGCCTATACCTCTTCATGGACTTTCTACCATCTTCCCTATTTGTTTTCTCGTCGGAATCTTGAAGACTTCACTTGTCTTTAGGACTAGTTCCAAACTCATGCTCATTTTGTCTCTGTAAGTCTGAGAGGCTTTGCAAGATGACTGCATTTATTTAAGCTTACCTCTCCTGAGATCTTATCAATATTCAATTGTTTGCCTTGAAACTTCTAACCTCAGCCCTTAGGATCCTCAAGTTATCGATCCAAACAAGATATTTTTCTCTCCCCCTAGGCCAACTGATCTTTCTTATTCATTTGTCTTGGCCTCCTCATTTCCATGTTGTGACTAATTAGAGCTATGTTGTACCACTTTAGTCCTCATTCTTTTATCATTTTCTATCATTTTTTTCTTGTGATGTGTTTTTATTTACACGCAATTATTAGAAACATTATCATATAAATGAATGACAAGACATTAGGTTCATTCTCTTTCTTTTTCAGAGTGGTTATAATAAGGCTAACCTCAACAATCATCCATGTTAGCACACCGATGTCATTCAATCAAATTTTTCTAGCATCATTATACATGTCTGCATAGTCAAAAAAATATACATGTCGATACTAGTTGTTCGCTCATTAATAGCAATGAGAACATATCAATTGTTAGTCCATGCTACATGATCAATCACGAAATAAGCACATCAATCACACATGCAATAAATTATGCACAAAATAACTTTTAACACCTAATTGTAAGTATTTTTAATTTTCTATAAAACAGCATGACACCCTTTTTAAGGAGCCTCTACTTAATTGATCATAATGGAGGCCATCAGGTCTAAGTGTTGAACCTAGATGCTCTGATACCACTCTATAACAACCTGTGGCAAACCCCCCCCCTGCCCCCCACCAACTTTCTAATCCCCTACAGAGCACAGGTTAGGAGGAGGATAGTTACTATTCTAACACAAGATCCAGGTGTCATTATGGAAATGGGGTCTAAACGTTTTTATCTTTTAAACTTACTTAAAACCTTATTTAGACATCACCATTGATTTTGTCTCACCAAGATGAATATGGTGATATAAAACTTTACCTCAACCCTATCTCTGGATCAATAGTGGTTCCCATTACAGTTATGGAGAATTATATAGTTCCACATCATTACCTCGACCATGTGGAAATCACTTGGCTAACCTCCGAGTGCCACATGGAAAATTTCTAATGGTTTTTGACTCATTCATATCCACAAGCACTAATCCCTTTATATTATGCACACGATGCTTTCTGTATGGCCTGAAGTCCTTTAACCACATGCTCTTAGTGTCTTTTTCTTTGTTATTGTCCCATAGGCCCATCGTCACCTAAACACGTGAAACCATTGCAAAACCAAATATTGGCAACTTCTGTTAATATTTGACAAAATTTTTGACAGTTGAAAATAATTAGTTTCTCAGCTCCATTATCTTGACCAAAATTATCGGTGCGCCTTTGTTTTCCTCCAGGGTGAATCTTATGGGATCAAGCCTCTATTATCCCAGCTAAAACTCTCGCCTCTATTATCCCGACTAAAACTCCTAATGTGCCTTTTTATTCCTCCGGGGTGGACCTTCTAAGGATCAAGCCTGTATTATCTTGGCTAAATATATCAGCTAGAACTCCTGGTGCACCTTTGTTTTTCCTCCGGGGTGGACCTTCCAAGATAAACCCTCCATTATCCTAGCTAAAACTCCTAGTGCACCTTTATTTTTCCTCTAGCGTGGACCTTGCAGCACCAAGCCTTCATTATCCTAGCTAATACTCCTGACTATGAAGCCCAACTCCTCATAGACTTCATGCATTCAGGAATTTGGAAATAGCCTTTGGTGCACTCTGCTTCATGCATCTAGGGAATATCCTTTGGGATATATCTTACAGGATTGTAACACTTGGGGTATGTCATCTTGCCACTCATCCCTTTTGCGATAAGGAAAAATAATAACTTTTAACCCCTCACTTCCACG
The DNA here is from genome assembly GCA_034641835.2 of Pinus albicaulis. Lineage (NCBI taxonomy): Eukaryota > Viridiplantae > Streptophyta > Pinopsida > Pinales > Pinaceae > Pinus > Pinus albicaulis. The sequence goes on from CM076573.1 coordinate 773,309,308, forward strand.
ACGAGGATTCTTGTCAGGAAATATAGATAAGGTTAATTGATTGAGGCTATAAGGTTAAGTCTGTGCCTCAGTTTGCAACAACACCACTCATAGCAAGGTATCACCCATAACCCTTAAATGAAGTTTCTATCCGGAACTTTGGCAGTTAGAAACATGTTCGCTCTTTCATCTAGTGGTTTACAAAAGTGTTTTATCCCTTCTTGCACTATGCACCATTCATAAAGGAGTTCTAACATGGCATGTCTATGGTAGTTATACAAATGTATAGACTAGCACAAGACTCCCATTGCGGCCATTAGAGTTTTCTAAGGAACCCACTAGTGATATCCCTCTTGATCTTACATCAGAGTTACCCTCTTCGGGTTCACGGTGTCTATAGTGGAGAACATTGGTCAGGTACTTTTCCATACAAGCCAACGACTTATCTATTTAGTTCCTCAAGGATATGCAGTTCCTAGGAACTTCAGTATTTTACCTAGATCTAATAGATCTCAGAATAGATATCTATAGGTCTCAGTCAAGATGCGCCGCAAGCATATAATAGCCACCATAAAGCACATGGTGATAAAAAGGCCACAAGGAGATCAACACTTCACAAGAAATAGGGAATCTCTCTTTTAGGTGTGAATAAAAGCAAGAGCCTTATGGATATGGATATAATAGATAAGATTGTAGACTTACAAGCACTCCCTTTTTAGGGACATGGAATTCCTTGCATATTTGCATCAATGATTTTCAGTTACCTTCTAATATATGCTTGATGATTCCTGAAGGACCTCCAATGCTCACACTGCACTCCATAGTGCAACCCAGGGTCTATGAAAAACATACAAGTAATTATGTGCACCTACCTGGGCACTACCTATATGACGGACCAAGAAGTAGAAATTATAATGGGTTCCTACGAAACTTGGATATTAGCAAGGACCTATGGATGATTATCCCATACGAGGTGCCAACCACTTTCAACAAAATACTATAACCAACTATTCAAGCAAAGGTTTACCCCATCATCCCACTACCAAGGAAACATATGGAATGTGACTTCTAGCCTTAGGTAAAATTCATGTCAAAGAATGCATAATAGAGATGCAGCCTTGCATGAAGTGAAAGGACGTAAAATAAAGTCATACAGACTCAAGAAGCCATGCTTTACACCACATAGCATACACATATATTAGACTGAATCTTGAGTAAAATGGAAGTGTAGGTCTAGTTGTCAAGGTTTGTATCACTGAATATTCAAGTATGTCCCTCATATAAAATCACAAGTCAACAAGAATAACAAAGGAGGACCTACTCAACATTATCACATCTAATGCAAGCTTTAACATTGTGCAACACGTTATCCAATTGTGTGAATAGTAGTAAAAAAATCATGTAATTTTTACAATGGCACCATTTCAAACCAAAAATGTATCACATTTTCATTACTATGGAAAGTACATAAAGAAAACTTATCTTATAAATATTTGGGGAAATTGTGCCTAGGACTATGGCTCTCCACACAACCATAGACAACTGCAACCAAGATTTACTTGCAACTCGTACCCTTGAGCCATATTCCAAAGCTTGAAGTGGGGTGCTTCTAAATGTTTCTAGCCAACCAACACAGGTGAAACGTGATGTCACAAGGACATTGTTGCCTTCATCTACCAATTGAGTGCCTTATCATTCACATTCTTCAGGCATACATATAGTCACGTTAATATTCCACAATACAAACAACTCCAACACACCTATCAAAAAGGCTTCTCAACCTTATAGGCAAGTCGTGCTCTCTAAACCATTTACACAACAAGCTTTGTCTCGAAGTTTCTCAATCCCGCACCCTTATCCCCCAGAATTCCTTTAGTGTTAGAAACCTCTTGGTCTCCTTATTTTCTATGCATTCTCACAGACATTGTATTTCTGAACATTTTGTGTTCTATCAATGCCTCCCCCCTTGTCCCTTGTGAGTTCTCTAGAGAGAGAGATTGTAATCCTTCACTAATCCCTTGAAGGGAGTGTGTACCCCCTTCCTCCCCAATAGATTAACTGCCTTCCTTCCTCTACAAGTCACACAACAGTCATCCCTTGATAATGAAACCCATGATCCTCATAAATTTTGTCCTCTTCTTTGCTTGTTGTTTGGGCTGAAGGAAAATTGGAACAATCTTTCCCTTTTTTAGTTGAATTCAATGCACAATCAGCGCATTTAATTATTTTCAACCAACGAGGACTAAAGTTTAAAGAAAAACCATTTCCTCAAGCAAACCCCCTTCTTTAAGAAATGGAATTTTTTCCCCTCTTAGATAATTGAGAGTAATTACAATTATTTACAAAAGGGGAAATGTTAGCGAGGGTATGTCACATATATTAACCTTTCAAATATACATGTTATTCAAACCACATTTTATTTTGGAATATTACAATCAAGGATGTAAATAAAACAATTCCATATGATTCTACCAGGATGTGCGACTAGAGATATGAATTTTATTATGACAGAGATCTTTGCAAATGTCTCTAAAATTGATAGGAAATAATCATGATTTTGGCCAATTTGTATAGACACAAAGATTTTTGAATATATAATTGGCAATCCTACGAGCCTTTGATCCATATTAACTCCAGATCTACCAAGCACCCAGAGGGATAAAATCATTTTTCATTCTAAAAGAGTTTGAAATATCCAGAAATTTGACCCCTCTCACCACTTGGTAGATCAAGAGTTAAGATGGATCTAGGCTAATTTTATTATTAATTATAATGATTTATAATTATAATTATAAATATAATTATTAATTTATATTTTATTTTTAGATTTATGTAATTTGACCAACTCAAAATGTTTTATTCACAATTGTCATTATTACTTATTTTATTTTTTAGTTTTATTTAATTTTATTTTGATCTAATCAAAAATAGTACACGACATTACAACATCTCTACGTACTGGGTTGGAGAGCACCTCTCCAGGAAATTACTTTTAACCTTTTATTATTTTTTAATTGAGCCTACATGTAAATGTTTACAAACATTTACACCACTACAACATCTCCTCATACGTTTTTACTTTTAGGTTTAATTTAAAAAATCTTATAAAATAAAATAAAAATAAAATGTTTATAAAATATTTTTATTTTGAAATGAGTTATGTTTTTGGGTCAGTGGTATTGATAAGCCATGGTACTGACCCATGATATTGTAACAAAGCCTATTTACCAGCCTAGATCCATCTTAACTCTGGATCTATCAAGAGGGATAAAATCTCTCGAGGTACACACCTCTTTTCTGAGTAAAAAACTTAAAGGTTTGCACCTCAAGAGATTTGATCCCTCTCGGAGAAAGTTAAGATGGATCTAGGCTAGTTTAATTTTTATTTTCATGTAATTTCACTAAGTCAAATGTTGTAATTAATAATTTTATTTTTTTGTTATTTGTTATAAGAGGACATTACAACATCTCTTCCATACTAGGATGGAGAGTGTCTCGTGGCCAATAAATATAATAAAATTAAATTTTATATATAAAGTGGGGTGAGTATCCATGATTAAGAATCTTGTTATAATGTAAATATTATTTTGATTGGGAAATAAGAGATGGCTTTTGGGCAGCGATGACGGTTTAGTGCAGGTTCAATAGCCTAGCTATGGCGGAGCTTGTGATGGAATACCATGAGATGAGAACTCTGGGTTTAATTCTTGGCCACACATTGGTGATGGAGTTTTTGGCACGAAGCTAACTCAACACGAAACCATAGTATTGTTTAATTGTCACAGGTAGCAGTAGGAGGGGTTGAATTCCCGGAAGGCTCTGCGACATTCACGAGTGCTGACAACCCGACATACAGGAATAATAATAATTTCAATTGCATACTCCTGGACCCCAACAGAGTGCGACTAATGGTTATAGACCCTGAGCAATTTTCTCAGAACCATCTGCAGAAGAAAAGAGGTTTTGGGGGTTTCAGATGGAAAATATTTCTTCTGATGGAACCATTGTTATGGAGGAAAAGGAACTTGACTACTCCTCTGATACGCTGGAGTCGATGCAGATTTGTTCCAACTACCCTCCTCAGCAAATAGTTGGGGCTCACATGGATGTGACGTCGATCGCAACGGAATAGGTGGAACCCTGGTTAATGGACATAGAGGAGGGTGATTCAACACTCAGGAAAATAGGGATTAGGGTAACTAATCCGATTATTACAGAGAAATTTACTTAAATCGACCCTGATATACCGGCTTCGTCCGCTTTCTCCATACCCTCACCATCGATTCTCCAACTATAAAACAACCAGCAGCCTCTATCTATCCCGTAGGAACCAATAGCGGCCACTGAGAGCAGGGTGGGTCTCTGTAGTGCCCATGATAGGGATTGTGTATTTTAACACCTTGGGCTTAGACATATTGAGGAACTTCTCGACTTGAAGGACATTTTGGGGTTCCCTCCTGTTGTCAAAGCTTCAGGCAATTTTGAAGGGTTTCCATTTCCAATTTCGCAGTCGAAAGACAACAGGACGTCGGACTCTGATGATACCCTTCCAAAATAAGAGGGGATCACACGAGACATACCATCTCACAGAACAGGAAAAAAGAAGCCTAAGTGTTGTAAGAAACGTTAAAAAGGCAGAGTCTTGGCATTCGGTGAAGGCATCAACATGCAACAAGCAGAGGAGAGTGCTCAAACGGTATTGGTTGGAAGGGCTCGAGGAATAAACTATACCTTGACCAAACTTTAAAAATGGACCTCTGAGATTCAATGGAATATACTGGAACAACTCTCTGCTTTCCTCACAATGAATAGGAGTTGGTTCACCCTTATCTTCCCTCACCCAGACATGGAAAACTGGGTACTTTCGAAATACTGGCATATAGAGATGACACAGGTCCTTCTCAAATGATGGAATCCCTTATTCGATCCAGACAAGGAAAAGATGGGAGATGGTCCCATTTGGGTGTGGTTACCTGTTCTGTCACTACAATTTTGGATGGAGGACGTCCTCAAGTTCATTGGAGAAGACCTAGGCATTTACTTATATCATGACCAGTCCTATATGGAGATCAGAAACATCTCGATGGCGATAATACTAGTGCACTTGGACACCCGAGAGGGGCTGGTGGAGAGTTATTGTTTGAAGTAGAGGGATGTTACCAAATGCCAAATTCTTGATTATGAAGGGGTGCCCTTCAGATGCAGGAGATGCCATGAGGTTTTGCATCTGTACAAGGAATGCACACTTATCATTGCTTCCAATTCATAACATCCCAAGACTCTGGTGCATCCGGGGACTCAAACCACAGAGGTATTTGGCATGGATACAGCACAGGAAACACCTTCCACTGAATCGAGATCATTGCGTGCCTTCCGGAAGGTGACTTCCATGAATGCCCCACAAGAAACTCCACAAGGGACTCCAACATTGGTCACTCGATCACAAGAGGAGGATTCTGGGCCCATTCCAGGTATTCTGATCTCTCCTCCTTCCCCTATAAATTTTAATTTTTTTCATTCTACATCTTCTATTTTTTCCAATATTGTATCCAATCCGAAAATTAATAAACAAAATCTAGTCCCCATTAGCTGTCCTGTTGCATATATTCCCCCTCATCCTTCCATACATGTCCCTACCATTCATGTTGATGGATCTGACTCATCGGCTCTATCTGAGCATCCGAGATTTAGCTCCTCCCACCGATATAACATTAGGTCCTCAGTCAAAACCCTGCCTAGCGACTCATTTGGGTTAGGTGACAATCCCTCCCTCAAGGTTCTGAAATCCTCCATGGGTAGACCATCCTCGCTCTCGAAATCCATCCTACAAGAAGGGATTGAGGTGGCATCGGGGAGACAAATTTCAATTGATTGGGTTCTTAGAGAAAAGGATACCCCTGCCATGGGTGATCCATAATTTGTCTATCATTCAATTGTAGAGGGTTAGCCAGCCCTGTTAAGAAAATGGATCTTAGGCATCTGCTTGTGTTAGAGAAAGTGGATGTCATTTTTTCAAGAAACATTGGGGATTGGGGAGGTTGTTCACAAGCTACTATCTGAACTATGTTCGGACTTGTGTTTTCAGACCTTGGATGTGAGAGGGTGATCCGAGGGATGTGCCATAGGTTTCAACAATCGCACCATCCAAGTTAATAATTTATAGGGAAGGAAATGTATACTTGGTGTAGAGATTATAGCATTGGATATTGGAATCCCTTTCGGGATAGTAAGCATATATGGCCCCTACCATAATAGGCCTAGATTCTGGGATAAGTTGATGGACTCTTCGATCATTAGGGTGGATCATATCATAATGGGTGGAGACCTAAACTTCTCCAGTGGACAAGCAAAATCTTGGGGTCCCCATGCTATGTTGGATCCCCTGTCAGATTATTTTAAACAATTCATTGATGATGTTGACTTGCTCGACCTGGATATGCCTAAAAAGATTCCTACTTGGCACAATAGAAGGATAGGGGAAGCAGCACTAACGCGTAGGCTATATCACTTCCTGATCAAATCCAAGTTAGCGGATAGGGTGGACAGGGCTAGACAATGGGTGGGAATGGGAGGCATCTCATACCATTTTCCCATTTATTTTGAAATCCACTGGGAGAATAGCAGGCTTCACTTCCCCTTCAAGTTCAATTCCACCTAGTTAGACGAGCCTGAATTCCAGAAGATATTCATGGATTCCTGGAACCATTTCCAACAGGATCTTAACATAATTCCAACGAGATTCATCACCAACAACTTGTCCAGGATCAAGGATAGGACTATCAAATGTGCAAGGGAGAAAAGGATTCAAGATGAAGAAGTGTTTTTGAAGGTTGAAAGGGATATAACACTACTGACTGGATCAGAATGCCTAGGGTTCACATCCAGTATGACAAAGGATCAGTTAATCCAACTGGAAATTGAAAAGATAAAACTATTAAGACAAAAAGAGGAAGCCTAGAGACTCAAAATCAGGGCTAAGTGGCTCGAGGTTGGTGATAGCAATACCAAATTATTTTAGCAATGTGAAAAGGGTAGGAAGAGCATCAATACCATTTTGGAATTGAAGGATTAGGCTGGTAGGGTGGCGAAAACTCATCATTAGCTCTTGTACATGGGTCTTAGACACATCTCCCATATATACAGAGACCCACGGGTGGCTAATATATCAAAGGTGTTCAGTGTTTCCAGGAATATACCAAGGTATGTGGGGGATGATGATACTAATAATATCAATGTTGCGGTGACATTAGGCTAGATAGAAGTAGTACTAGAATGGTTCAAAAAAGACAAGATCCCTAGTCTGGATGGATGTTCCATTGAATTTTATCTATGCTTCTTTGATCATATTGGTAAGGACCTTCTTATGGCCATTGAGGATTGCAGAGTCTCAGGCAGAATGTATGATGGATTCAACTCCACATTCATTTCTCTCATCCCCAAAATTGACAATCCACGTTCCTTCAACGACTATAGGCCCATCTCCTTATGTAAATTCCTTTACAAAATCATTTCCAAGATCAGAGAAAACCGCATCAAGCCTATTTTATCTCGTCACATATCCAAGGAACCATTTTCCTTTCTCCATAAAAGGAAAATTCATGAGGCCATTGGGATGGCTCAAGAAGCACTGCATTCTATCAAACTCAAAAACCTCAAAAGAAACATTCTTAAGATCGACCTGGCCAAGGCTCTTGACTGCACTTGTTGGACCTATTTACAACTTATCCTCACTCATACTGGCTTCCCCCACTCTTTCATAAACGGGATCATGTGTTGCATCACTAATGCAACTTTCGACATTCTCATTAATGGTGCAACATCTTATTTTTTCCATGTGGGGATAGGCGTTAGACAAGGATGCCTTTATCCCCATTTCTCTTCCTTCTGATCATGGAGGGGCTAACAAAGATCATAGCCTCGGCTATGGAATATGGGAATTTAACGGGGGTCAAAATTACTAAATATATTCATCTAAATCATCTGCTATTTTTTGATGATGTACTCATATTTCTAGATGGATCCATTCGTGATTCCAATTGTTTCAAGAGGATTTTGACATTTTTTTGTAAAGCTACAGGCATGTTGCCCAATATAAGCAAATCCACTATCATGATGACAAGATGCACCATTCAAGAGAGTAGACATGCTCTCCAACATTTCCAATTTGATCACCGGAATATTGAGGAGGGTCTCAAATATCCATGGTTCAGGCTCAAAACCAATGATTACCGACTCTTGGATTGGAACCGGCTTATTGTAAAAGTGGAGAGAAGAATCAATATCTGGAAACAGAGATGGATCTCGAGAGTTGGGTTCTTATTCCTCATCAAGTCAGCATTGGAGGCTATTCTAGTGTACTGGATGGCACTTGCTTGGATCCCCAAGGGCGTTACAACTAGAATACATAAAATATGTCGATGTTTCCTTGGAGGGGGAAGAAGGAGGGCAACACCTTTTCTTGGGTAAGCCGAGAAAAAATTGCCAAACCCAAACAGTGGGGAGGATGGGGCCTCAAGGATTTAAATATTTTCGCCACTGCATTGGCTACGAGATTGGGATGGAAACTACTAATTTCAAACATCCTCTAGTAGAAGGTAACATATATGAAATACATTTCACTTATTTCCACTCTTGATTGGATCAGAGGTCCCATTAGATGCAGGTCAGGCTCATCCATTGTATGGCATGCAACAACAAAATCAATTGTTGTCATCAAACATGGTCGTGCTTGGCGCTATTATCACTCATAATTTTGTGAGTCATTACTTGACATGGTCATACAGTTCACTCCTAAAAAGGGTAAGGTCTCCTTAAACCTTTTTCAAGTTGGCATAGGAAATTTCATTTTTTCATATTTAACCTATCCTAAGTTTCAAGACCACCCTCATTTCATCTCAAAACCACCTCCAATAGGTCACATGTCCCATCAGTCATCGTTTTCTAACATATTCCATTTCCCAATATTTTGAATTTGAAAAGGTCACTTTAGCCAATATTTCTTGTTTTCGTAGCGAATTACACTGTAAAAAGGCAGTTTTCGCTACGAAACTGCCTAATAGTTTCATTGGGGAAGAGTTTTTTTTGTCTGTATTTTCAAATTCGGTGCAAGGTGTCAGTAAATTATTAGAATGAGATAGGGTGGAGGTTATTCAAGTCTTTTATGGTTACTTCAAAGGTACATAACTATGTATGAGGTCATCATTACCCTTTTTGGCATGTATGTGTCATGATTAAAGCATGAGCTATCATTTAAAACAAAAAAACCTTATCCTAAGCTACTATTTGTCACTCAAAATTCATTCTTGCATGTGAAACATCTCAATGTCACTGTTTGAGAGCTGCCTCATCACACCAAGCACCTTGCTATCCAATTTGGCTTTACAAGTGTCACCTTTTTAAGAGGGCAGCTTGGTTATAAAAGGAGATGATCATGTACAAGAAAGCACACAAAGGAGGCTATATGGATAAGATAGAAGCTCATGGACCCTACGCTATTTGTGGAGTACCCTAGCTTTGTTTAAGCATGCATCATTTCAAGTTGTTTAAATTTATGCTAGAGCTAACAAAGAAATTGTTGGGTTTTTGTACTGTTTGAGTAGTAAGTTTAAATGGAGGATTATGGATGAAGAGAGATGAAATTGGAAATACTGAGAGATTCAAGAAAAGAACAAGTAAAAATAACCTCTTTCACGTTTCTCACAGGCTCCCTCAATTGGGAGATACAAGGTTGTCTTTGGGCCCTATTTTCAGAAAACAGAGTTTTCCTATTTTATACATGTTTTTCAAATGCAGATTTTGGACAACTGGAGATGGTTTTCTAAAACCCAAGAGAAATTTTTCTTCATAACATTCTTATTGAAAACAACCTCCTCCATTTTTTCAAAATACATCATGGATTCAAATATATAATCTCTGTTCTAAGAACTATTTTTCAGAAAAAACAGGAAACATCTGCAAAGATGTTTTAAATATGTAAGGTGAGATTGATTGTGTTCCTCATTAGTTTGATGAGGTCCATAACATGCAGAATATTGGGTTTTAGCAACAGAAGGTCATTTTGTGAAGACAATTTCGAAATAGACAAATTTTGTGTTTTTATACAGTCTTTCCTCTTTTCATAACGTTTCCTAGGCTTAAAGACAGGAAAACGCTACGAAAAAACCTGTAGTAGCCTTTTTGCTTCTAAAGTCATTTTTTGCAGCTTTCAAGAAGGGATATTTATGGTGTGGATGTGTCATGACTTTATTGACACCAATTTAACATCAAAGGAGCATAGTTTTTGGGTGCAGAAGTCATTTTTCAATGCTACCTGCAAAGCTCGCTACGAAATTGTCCTGTTTTCATAGAGAACTATTTTGGATGGTTTTGGAGTATCTTAACAGCAGTTTTGGATAGCTGGACTCCTCAAACATGTCAAGGGATATTATCATCAAATACTTATGGCTCAAAGAGAGTGTCATGCAACCAGGTCATCAATCAAAGCAACGTTGAAGTCAAGGGTCATGCTTTCCTAAAAAGTAGGGTTATGCTCCATAGATCTAGAAGTGGTTTGAAAGTAACTTTTTCAAAGTTTTTCTCCATGGGAAGTGTTAAAGAGTATAAGAGCAATGCTAAAGATTATTAGAAAATAGGATTTATAAATGGAAACATTTGTCATAAAGATGGTTTGAAGCTGCCAACTCATCATACTGCCATATCATCAACATAACATCTCCCTAATAGTAGGCAGAACAATTTCATGAAGACAGTGAGGGTAGTTATGTTTGATTATGGTCAATATTGTTGAAGGACATGATTCCTTTCGAGGAATTTGGATTATCTTTAGATAAAAATGTAATAAGTAGGTATTTGAGTTATGTTAGGACTCTAACTCCTAATTTGGTAGGTGTCAGTTTCTAGTTATAGATATGCAATTTGTGGTTAGATTAGGTGGCAGTAAAAGAACTTAACGATCTATCCATTTGGCAGATTGGATGTAAACGCTAGATGCCTATAAGTAAACAATACTTCGATGTACGAAGGGTTGGAAGATGTTACTTCTGATTTCTACTATTGTAAAGAGAGGTTCTGATCAGTAACAGAAAGTGGCTATTGGTTTCCTCCTTCACTTGAGATTCATTCGATGTTTTCATGAACATTGTCCTATGTATCTTATTACTTTCTGTCAATATATTAATGTTTCATTACTCAGAATTCGTGCTTTACATGCTCTGAATTCCTTTCAAGTATTAAACTATTGGATAGCTTTCTAAATGTCCTGCATTCATTATCTTAATGTTCATTACTCATAATTCATGTTTCTCATGCTCTGACTTCCTTTGAACATTTATATATTGAGTAAACCCTGTGCGTGTGTATTCTACTTTCATTTAAATATCTACATGCCTCAGCTTCCATAAGGAGATCCTTTGTCATTGAGATCCCTGTCACTGACTCCATAGCCCAATGGTAGTAAGCCTTCATTCTTCAACAAGTAAACATACAAAACCAATACATAATTTATAGAGTTAGCCATCTAGTACTATCATTATTCAATATCATAAAACCCCCTTGAGAGAGCCCTCTCAAACTAAAGAGGCTAAGCTTCAGTTAGAAGTGGTTTGAAACAGTTACTCCAAGTTGACTATTGAAGCAACCCATGAGGACTCAATTTGGTGATAACAGGTGCATTGGATCGAGCATGTAGGTTTGGATTGGAATGGATGCCTATTCAGGTAGTGGGTGGGAGCACCTGCTATATATGGAATTAAGACAATTTCTCATGGACTCGAGGATCAATTATATGTGTCACATTGCAGATGAGGACAATTCTACTTGGAAATCACAGGCTTGGAAAAATTCACAAGCACTAAACATCCTAGAGGATAGGAGGAGGGAATGGAACATATATTTCACAGCTCTTAGGGCGACCCATGTTAGAATAACATAGAGGGAGGATGAGCTAATTTGGGTTGTTTCCCTGCGTGGTTTATACACCCCTAAAGATGGTTATACAACACTCATTGCGACTCAAGAACCCCGTGAGCTAAATTGGTGGTGGAGACACCTCTGGAAGCTTAAGGCATGTCCAAAGGCTAAGTTATTCATGTGGTGTCTGCTCACAAGTCATGCACCCACGAAGGATAATCTTTCTAGGCGATCAATTCATGGACCATCCAGATGTGGTATGTGCAAAGAACATGGTGAGGATATCGATAACCTATTCCTAAAGTTCCCCATGACTTGCAAAGTATGGAAGTTGATTTCCTTGGCCTTGGGCATGTCTCACATCTGGCAAGGGGATTTTATCTCAACTGCGTGGCATAACTAGTGGCACTCTGGAGCATCTTTGAAAGAACGAAACCTTCCTCTCCTAGTTTCATGGGGAATCTAGTTGCCTGAAATCTCATCACTTTTCAAAATGCCATGATAAATTGGCCTCCCATATGCAACTCCATTGTATATCTCTTCCATTTGATCCCTGCTGAGGATAACAAGACGCAAGGCAGGGTACTTGTGCCCGAAACTATTGACAAAGCATATCCCTGGGCATATTTTGATGGGGTAGTAGGCATTGCTAGATGTGGAGGGGGTGCCATCCTATATCATACAGACACTCACCTTTACAATATCAATATGGGATTAGGCTTGGGCACCAACAATTACTCGGAACTTAACAGCCTCATACTACTTCTTATCTTTTCCCTTGAAAAAATATGCAATAGAATACAGATGTTTGGGGACTCAAAGATTGTAATTAATTGGTTCAACAATACAGCCAGATGTCACGTGCACACACTTAGGGGATTGTTGGATGAAGTTATGGCACTAAAATCTCACTTTGACTCCATTACCGTTACTCATACTTATAGGGAAAGGAACCAGATGGCTGACTACCTTTCCAAATAAGTCACGTAGCTGACTTGGGGTCATTGGCACGTCATTGAATAGAATGGACTAGAAACATACCATCATTACCACAAGCCATTCATTGAAGGCATAGGAATCTTGGAGCCTTCTGATGAGTCTGACTAATTAGAGGCAATTTTGGCACTACAGTTTTTGGGATACTTTATTTTGTTACTATTTATGTTTTTTGAAATGCACAGTACTCTGTAAATAATGCAACTGTTGCAACATGTAATTTTCTTTATAATTAATGAAAACTACGCTTTTTTTCTTGGGGAAAAGAGAGATGGTTTTTGGGCATGTGGTATTGATGAGCCATCGTATTGGACGGTGGTATGGTATGGTTAACAATATCCATGGTAAAGCAGGGGTTAATATCCATGGTTAAAACTCTTGTTATAGTGTAAGTATTAAGTTTTTATGTGCTTATTAATTAAATTTAAATATGGTTACAAAATTATTATTTTGATTTATATGGTAAAATGCATCTTAATTTATAGTTACTATTTATATCTTATATATTTTAATGTGATAGATGTGTAGATATATCTCAAAATTAATTACTTTATTTTTCATTTTAAATTTAATCAAAAAATGTTATAAAATAAATTCAAATAAAATATTTATAAAAGAAATTATTGTGAAATGAGAGATGGTTTTTGGGCATGTTGTATTGATGAGCCACTGTATTGGCCCATGGTATTGTAACAAATACTATTTAAAAGTTAATAATATGAATGGCAAGTGTTGGTAAATATCCATGGTTAAATGTATTTTTATATTGTAATTTTATTGTATCTAAAAAATCATTCGTATTTTTATTAATAAAAACAAAATTACAATGTAACAAATCCAATTTTATTATTTTTATTACTTTTTATGGACACTACAACTTGTCTCCCATATTGGGCTGGATATTGCTTTTAACCAACATGTAAATGTTTACCAATCCTTTACTTATTACATATTCATATAAATTCAACATATTAAACCTACACATCACTCTATATTGGGAACTTTCTTACATTACACCTACACATCACTCTATATTGGGTTTTTGCCATAAATAGTTCCATTTTGAAATGAATTATGGTTGTATTGATAAGCCATAGTATTGACCATGGTATTGTAAGAAAGCCTATTTAGAAGTTTATAATATCCATGGTAAAATGAGGGTGAATATTCATGGTTAATAATCTTGTTATATTGTAAGTATTAGATTTTTATGTGCTTATTAATTAAATTTAAATATAGTTATAGAATCATTACTTTAACTTATATGGTAAAATGGATCTTAATTTATAACTACTATTTATATGTTATATATTTTAATGTGATATTTATATTATGTTTTTATTTTATCTAAAAAAAATTGTTCATATTTTTATTAACTATCTTAGATCCATCTAACTTCGGATCTATCATGCTCGGGGAGGGAGGTGCAAACCTTCTTTTTGGCATGTAGAATTTGAGGAAAGTTTTGCACCTCAAGGGATTTGATCTCTCACGAAGCATGCTCCTAGATCCTCTGGTTAATGGAGTAACCAGTATCGCCAATGTAGGTAATCCCACATGAACGAGGTATTGAGTAGACTCCTTTCATGTCTTTAGGGTCAACGAGGTCCTTCGCAAATATAAGAGAATTTCTAATATTTTAAAGGAAATAAATTATTTCAAATATTAGCAAAGAAAAAAATGATTTAAAGAGTAATATTGATGCAACAAATTATTAAAACTACTCTTCAAGATATATTTAGTAATGCCTGGATGGATACTATTAATTGTCAAAAGTTCTGATACCTAAAATTAAATGAAATAAATGTGCAGTACCAATCCTCTTGAAAACTATTGACAAGATTGTCCCCCTTCTTCATCACCAACTAATTACTCTTGAAAACTATTGACAAGATTGTATCCCTTCTTCATCACCAACTAATTACTAATGGTGCAGTACCAATCCTCTTGAAAACTATTGACAAGATTGTCCCCCTTCTTCATCACCAACTAATTACTCTTGAAAACTATTGACAAGATTGTGTCCCTTCTTCATCACCAACTAATTACTAACGGATGATTACATACACATAGAAATATAACACAACAATTGTAACATTCACAAACATTACCATCCAAATCCAAACACATAAATACACAAACCACTCAAACCATCCAAGGGCAGACGTACATACCATTCAAGGAAAGCAACAAAAACAAAATTAAAGAAGAGAATGATATAGTCATTCCAAAAAAATAAAACGTAATGTAAATTTCAAAGTATGAAGCTTATCTCAAATATATACATAATAATGATAATATAAACATGTGTCATTGTTTCCCTTAACCAGAACCAACCTAGATCCATCTAATTGTGGATCTATCATGCACCGAGAGGGATAAAATCCATGGAGGTGTGGACCTTTCCTCAAATTCTACACTCCAAAAATAAGGTTTGCGCCTTGAGGGATTTGATCCCTCCCAATGCATGATAAATCCAAAATTAGATGCATATAATTTGGTTAATCAAATTATGAACAATTTGTTTTAGATAAAATAAAAGCATAATATACATATCACATTAAAATATCTATCATGCGCAGAGAGGGATCAAATCCCTAGAGGTGCAAACCTTCTTTTTGGAGTGTATAATTTGAGGAAAGGTTTTCACCTCCATGGATTAGATCCCTCTCCAGGCATGATAGATATTTTAATGTGATGTGTATATTATGCTTTTATTTTATCTAAAAAAATTGTTCATAATTTTATTAACCAAATTATATCCATCTAACTTCATATTTATCATGTGCCAAGAGGGATCAAATCCCTCGAGGTGCAAACCTTATTTTTGGAGTGTAGAATTTGAGGAAAGGTCTGCACCTCCAGGGATTTTATCCCTCTCCCCACATGATATATCCAAAGTTAGATGGATCTAGGTTGGTTCCAATCAATGGAAACAATGACACGTGTTTAGATTATCATTATTATGTATATGTTGGAGATAAGCTTCATACTTTTAAATTTACATTATGTTTTCTTTATTTGGCATGACTATATCATTCTCTTCTTTAATTTTGTTTTTTTTTTCTTTCCTTGAATGGTATGTACGTGTGTGCTTGGATGCTTTGAGTGATTTGTGTGTTTATGTGTTTGGATTTGGATGGTAATGTTTGTGAATGTTACAATTTTTGTGTTATATTTATATGTTTATGTAATTATATGTGAGTAATTAGATGGTGATGAAGAAGGGATACAATCTTGTCAATATTTTGCAAGAGGATTGATACTGCACATTTATTTCATTTAATTCTAGGTATCACAACTTTAACAATTTATAATTATTAATAGTATCCCTCCAAGTATTACTAAATATATCTTGAAGAGTAGTTTTAATAATTTGTTGCATCAATATTACTCTTGAAGTCATTTTTTAATTGTTAATGTTTGAAATAATTTATTTCCTTCAAAATATTAGAAATTCTCTTAGATCTGTGAAGGACCTTGTTGATCATAAGACATGAAAGGATTCTACTCGATATCTTGTTCATGTGGGATTCCCTGCATTGGATATACTGGTTACTCCATTAACCAGAGGATCCATGAGCATGTAGTAGGCATGAGGCACAATTTTTCTCACTCATCAGCTTTAGCTGAACACGCAGAGAAATCCAAGCACCATTTTTACATCGAGGATTCTAAATTCATTACCAGGGTTGATCATTTCCACCATAGGAATCTTAGGGAGGCTATAGAAATTGAGAAACATGCAATTAACCTCAAGAGGGATGATGGTTGTAAATTGGGTAAAAGCTGGATTTCGGCCTTCTCTTCTTTATCTCCCCCCCCCTGCCTTTTCTTTCTTTTCATCTTAGCTATAACCAAAATTTTATTAATTTAATAACTAATTTCCAACAGCTAATTCCTAACTAGTTTACAACGACTAACTCTAGACCCTGATGCATCCTTGCTATTTATTTTGGAAGATTGATAGATTTTTTCACCTTTGTCCCGAGGTGAACCACATTAGTTGGTTCGAAACGTTGAACAAATCCTAATTATGTGATTAATATGAAAGACATTCTCTTTAACAATATGGATCACAAAAGTCTAAGATCTAAGATTTTTTTTTTAATCTATAGTTTGTTTTGAAAAAGTCAAGAAATAATATAATTTTGAATTTTTTTAATGAGTGGTCATATTTACAAAATATTTACATTATTTGTTATTTTTTCCATCTTTTCATATCGATTATATGAAAAGGATAGTTGATATCGTAAACCATTCAAATATTTAACTCGAACTATTGTAGTAAACATCATACCTTGTATCTCTTGCTCTCCAATATTAATAGGTTGAATTACTATAACACAAAAATCAATGCACATTGTCAGTCATTTTTTTTGGTTACACTGAAATCAATGCACACTTTTAATCCAATCACTTTAAGTTAATGTACCATCATACATTGAGTTACATCAAATCAGAAATCATCATCTACACTGAAATCAATGCATCTAATGCAGCAATCAAATAATATTAGAAAACATCTACATTGAAATCAATGAAGCTAATGCAAGCAATCAAATAAGATTATGAATTAGCATCTACACTAAAACCAATGTGTCTAGTGCAAGCAATCAATTAATATTAGAAATCAAAATCTACACTGAAATCAATGCATCTAGTGCAAGTAATCAAATAAAATTATAAATAATCATCTACACTAAAATCAATGAATCTAGTGCAAGAAATCAAATAGGATTAGAAATAGCCATCTACACTGGAATCAATACATCTAGTGCAAGCAATCAAATAGGATTAGAAATCGCCATCTAAACTGAAATTAATGCATCTAGTGCAAGCAATCAAATAGAATTAGAAATCACCATCTACACTAAAATCAATGCATCTAGTGCAAGCAATCAAATAGAATTAGAAATCACCATCTACATTGAAATCAATGCATATAGTGAAAGCAATAAAATATAATTAGAAATCACCATCTACACTGAAATCAATGCATATAGTGCAAGAAATCAAATAGAATTAGAAATCAATGTCTACACTGAAATCAATGTATTTAGTGCAAGCACTCAAATACAATTAGAAAACATCTACATTGAAATTAATGCATCTAGTGCAAGAAATCAAATAGGATTAGAAGTAAACATCTACATTTAGATCAATTCATCTAGTGCAAGAAATCAAATATCATTATAAATCAACATCACTAAAATCGATGCATCTACTGCAAGCAATAAAATAGGATTAGAAATCACCATCTACCATGAATTCAAGGCATTTATTGAAAGAGATATTATTCCCTCTCTCCCCCCTCCATATATATCTATATCTCCCTCTGTATCTCCTTATTTGTCTCTCTATATCACCCTCAAACCTACTCACTCTATCTCCATCTCTTCCTTTTCACTCCCCCTCCCTCTCTTGCTCCATTTTTCTCTTTGTGTGTCTTTCTTCTTCCCTCCCTCTCTCCCCTTATAAATCCATATATTTTTCCTCCCTCTCACCTCCTCTCTCTCCCTCCCTCTCTCCTCCTCTCTCTCAAGTAGTCTCTCTCCCTGTCTTTCCCAGCTCCCTCTCTCCCCCCATATCTCTCTCTCTCTATCTCTCTTTATCTCTCTGCCTCCAACTCTGTCACTATCTCACTCCCTCTCTCCTTATCTCTCTCACCCCTCCATATTTGTGTCTACCTCTCTCTCTCTTACCCTTCTCTCCCTCTCTCACTCCTCTCATCTCTCTCTTCATTCCTCCTCTCCCCTCTCCTTCAGTTTATCTCCTTCAATGGAAACAATCAAATAGGATTAGAAATCACCATCTACACTTAAATAAATGCATATAGTGCAAGAATTATTCTTCCCTCTCTCCCACCTCCATATATATTTATATCTCCCTCCATCTCTCCTTATTTGTCTCTCTAAAGTCACCCCCCTTCCCAAACACACGTGTTTTCTCCCTCCATATCTATCTATCTCTCCCTCTCTCTATCTCTCTCTTCTCCCTCTCTTCACCTTCCATCTATATATCTATCTATCTTTATTTCTTTTTTTTCTCGCTACATCACCCCCAAAACATACACACTCTTTCTCCATATTTATCAATCTCTCCCTCCATATTCCTTTTCCTCCCTCTCCCTCTCCCTCTCTCTCTCTCTCTCTTCCCCTTATCTCCCTCTCTCCCCCCTTCTATCTCCCTTCCCTCCTCCTCTCCTTTCTCCTTCTCTCTCCATCTCCCTTATCACTCCCTCTCTATCTCTCCACCTTTCTCTCTTTCTGCCTTTCTTCTTACCTCCCTCTTTCTCTCCCTTCTCTCTCTCATATCCTCGCTCTCTTCCTTCCTCTCTCTCCCTTTCTCTCTTGCCTCCCTCTGTATCCCCCCCTCATCTCCCTGTCTATGTATCTCTCTCTCTCTCCACCTTCCAACTATGTCACCGTCTCTCCTTCTCACCCCCTCTTCTCTCTATCTCTCTTTATTTATGTCTCTATATCACCCCCAAACATATACACTCTCTCTTCATCTCTCCCTTATCACTCCCTCTCTCTCTCTCCATTTTTCTCTCTCTATGTAATTCTTTTTTCCTCACTCTCTTTCCTTCCAACTCCATTTTTCTATCCCTCCCTCTCTCCTCTTGTCTCTCAAGTCCTCTCTCATCCTTACTATATCTCCCTTTCTCTCCCTTCCTCTCACTCCATCTATCTCTCCACATTTACACTTTGTCTTTTTTCTTCCCTCCCATATATATCTTGAGTTAATATATATCATGATATATCAATAATATATATTATAATATAATAAATTTAATATTGTATAATCCCAAGTTATTAAATTTATAATATTAATATTAGATTTAATGATATGTTTTACATGGAATGATAACAAAATTTTCAAATATTACAACTTTGACGTGGAAATATTTATGTCTTTAGATATTTTAATATATCCATAGGATATGGTTTTCCTTTTAAACATTAATTTTACAAATATTTAATTAAAATAAATAATAAAATCCACAGATGGGGGTGTGTACTTCAAATAAAATGGCATATGTGCCTCATGTGTGACCACAAGTGGCATGGGGGTGGAGGATGGTCCTCCGGTCCCTTCACCATAGCAGGCATTATGGGAGGTGTACAATCGATGTTAGGGTAGATCGTACGAGTCATTACCCCGAGTTGGAGTAAGTGGGTGGCATATGGTTAATGTGCAGGAGGATGAAGAAACCTAAAATTTGTGTCTTTGCTCTGGTATGGTGCTATACTTCTGGGTGGCCTTTGGGGAGAAAGAATAAGCGTCGCTAAAGGTTTCTTAGCATTAGCAGATTGTGTGTCCTCGTTCCGGGCGATTTCTAGCATAGTGCATTTAGTTGTGATTTGCTTCAAGGCATATCTGGTATTCTCTGTGTTTGTAAGGTTTGGAGGTTGGTGGAAAGAGTGCATTACCATTTAATTCCCCTTGGCTTATGGTAAGTTTGGACTTTTGGGTTGGAAGAGGAAGTCAAAAGCAACAGAGTAGGAGGCTTCGTGGCTTGTGGCTGAGAATCTGTACCAATTTCCAATTTTTTGGACTTTGGAAAGGTAATAACGGTGTTTGGTGGCTTGGTGGGTATTCTTTGCGGGGAGAATTTAGAGTTTCATGGTTGTAGACCTGGTGGAAGTTGTGCTAAGAAGCCAGAAATGCTATCATTATGGGTGAGTTTTCAATCTTCTTCTCTTCTTCCATAAATTTGGTTTGTGTGGTGGGTGGATTTCAGAGGAGTGTTTGGTCTGCACAGGGTCTAGTTTTCTGGTGGTGGCGGTCTATGGTATTCTAGGTGAACCAATCCATGGCTCTTGTGCATGGTAGTCCTCCTGTTTTGTGCAACATGAAGCCCCCTATGTGGCACGGGCGTTCCTCCTTCCCATTCATCCCTAGCTCTAGGGGAGAGGAGGACAGGGTAATTGTGGTTCTTTCATCTCACCAAGGTGGCAACATTGTTGGTCACTCGCAGCTCACTGGTGTGGGGGCGCGTGGAGGTCATAGAGGTGGCAAGAATAGTTCTAATGGGGGTAGAGGTGTGAGGGTCCAAAAGTCGCAACAACAAGGTGGCAAAAGACATGGCATAATTGGGAATTGTGGGTTTGGTTGTCAAGGAGCTGAAGCTAGTGTCGCACAGGGAATCCAACATTGTTGCTTGGAAAAATTCTAGGAAATTATCCATAATCTGTTGGAACGAGTTGACACAACAGAGTGATTCCAAAGGGAGGAGCATGTTGAGCTAATGGCTACACTAGAAAGGATGCACTATTTTCAGTGCCAAGCCTGGGAGAGAGTGGTGGTGGTATGGCGAGGCCAAAACTATCTAACAGAGAAAGTGGAAAATAAGGAGACTTGGTTGGCGCACTTCAAAGGGCATGTGCAGTGCAACTTCCACCCTTCGCCTCCTCCAGGAATAGCCCCGAACAAACGTGCTTCTATTACATCAAACGACTAGTATGTTTTCTGGTGTTTTTTTATGTTGTGTCTGTATTTTGGGGCGTTTGGCCTTGCCGTTTATGGACGAAATCCTTAGTTTCTTTTTTATATTTTGTCATCTCTTTCAAATTTTGGTCAACAAACCCAATCAGGGTGAGACCACGTGTTTTCTGATCGGATGAATGTACTCCTTTTTCTCCATATGAATATAACCTTGACATATATATATATATATATATATATATATATATATATATATATATATATATATATATACAAACCCAATCAGGGTGAGACCACGTGTTTTCTGATCGGATGAATGTACTCCTTTTTCTCCATATGAATATAACCTTGACATATATATATATATATATACTGGAGCAACATTTTTTATTCTTTGTATTGAATTAACCTTTTTACTTTATTTTACGAAATGGTATTGACTTTAGTAAAGAGTCAAGATGTTTAAAGTTTTACTTGATTTGGTTTTTTAATGTGATAAATTTGTTTGTTGAAGGTAAATTTATGATCCATTCAAATTCAAACTATATGGTAAAATAACTATTAAATGCATAAGATAATTTTATTATAGTTTTTTTCATTGGTTTCTCAGATAAAAAAAACTACAATGCAATTATCTTATGCCTTTTATATACATTGAATTTGAATAACTATATATTATCTTATGCCTTTCAAAATTTGTATTTTATTCGAGTTTTAGAATTCACCTCTCCGCACTACAAGGAAAAGATCCTCTAGCAGAGGTTATAATGGAGGTTTTTAGTGTTATAAAATTGGCCAAAATTGTCAAAAAACATTTCCTACAACACCTGTTTTTGGTAACGGAGTTTTTGGCGGAGCTTCTAACGGAATTTCAACACAACTAAAAAAAACTGGGCGGTCGGAGGTTGTTTCAGATGTTTTTCTCATCGGTGCACTAATCAGGTGTCAGCACACCGGTGTGTTTTACAGTGAATGCTCTGGTACTGCAAACCTGCCAAGCACCGGGACGAAAAACAAATTTAGGACGCCCGGGGCATTTAGCAACGTCCCAGTGCGTATCAACTAGACAGTCGCCCCGGGGCGATCAAAGGTGCATGCAACAGGACGTTAAGGTCTAAAACCGCACCAGGCGCACTATAGGTGATACAGCGCACCAGGTCGTTCTAATTGGTATTGGTATTTGTGCGGTGCCCGTAGGTCGTATCAACACACCGGTGCATAGTTTTATATAAACACACCGGTGCGTAGTATTATATAAACGCACCGGCGCGCAGTATCACACAAACACACCGAGCATTATAATTGGTATTGGTATTTTTGCGGTGCCCAAAGGTCGTAGAAACACACCAGTGTGCAGTCTCACATAAACACACTAGTGTGCATTATCACACAAATTCACTGTGTAGAGATTATACAAGATGCATGTATATTACCGGACTCCCCTAATCTAACAAATTAATCTTATGTTAAATACAAAATCCTTCCACTTAATTCTTTGCAGAAATTAAATCGCCAATTGCAAACACATATGAAGCAAATCAATCGCACAGAACAAGAATGTTTTACCGAGAAATATTAAAGCTAAAAACCCCAAATATCATATATTATGTATATCAATGGAACATGTAACAATCTCATACAAAGCTTAGTACATCAAGCTCTCAGTACAATCAACAATCACCACACACTTTCATGCAGAAATTTGCATATATATGCACCAATTTCTTGCCTCCTGAAAGTCTGCCTCCACTGCACAATCCCTGTTGAAGAAGATCCCTGAATGAATTCGATCTTGCCTTGCCTTGACTGCACAATCCTCATTGGCAACTCCAATTTATATGTAGATGCATTGAATGCATCACTATAGTCACAACAAATAGTCCATCTCACCCTTTCACCTATCTCTCCACTGGGTCTCCACTGGAATTGACATGCAAGTAGTTAACTGTTGTATTTTTTCAGTTGCAAGTGAGTCTCTAGTTGTGAATTAATTAAATAATTAATTCACTAAACTATCACTAGTGTATCTTCAGTTAGAACTAGATACAACTAGCACAACTGAGTTTAACTCAGTTAACTGAGTTAAACTAAATAACAATTCCCATAACTACTCTTCCAACTTTGTCACAACTCTGCCACTTTAGTTCTAACTGAGTCCTCCATGCATGAGTCACCAACCACCCTAGGAATTGTGTAATTCCTTCAACCCACTAATTTTCCAAATTTGTTCACTAAAATAAAGTGCTCCAAGAGAATAAGTCGATATTTATTGTCGGATTATTATTAAGGGCTAATAATAATCGACATGCATCTATTTTTAGATTAGCGATCTATAAATAGACTTCACCCAATCTTCTAAAAATAGAAATTCATCCAAAGATAGAATTTTCTCAACCATCTAGAATTATCATCCTACTAGCTTTAGAATATGCTCACCATTCTAAAAATAGACATACACCTAAAAATAGCTTGCAGGCCCCACTTAGTGAAGTGCTTAATTTTCACTAAGCTCATCCTCTTGTTGAATCTCAACACTCCCTCTAAACAAGATAGGGATTATCCTTCACCCCGATCCTGTCTCTATGGTGTTTGAATTTTCTCCTGGTGAGCACCTTCATCAGAATATCTGCATCCTGATCTTCCGTAGGAATGTAATGAAGCAACATGATCTTCTGCTGCACACAATCTCTGATATGATGATACTGGATATCTATATGCTTAGATCTATCATTAAACACATGATTAATCGAGAGTTTAATGCAACTCTGATTATCACAATGTATCATTGTAGGATCTAACAGAGAGCTGAACAAACTGACCAGGATCTTCCTCATCCAGATAGCCTCACATGCAGCTTGACTTGCTGCCATGTATTTTGCTTCCGCTGAACGGAGTGCCACAGATCTTTGTTTCCTACTGTACCAAGAAACTGCTGTAGATCCAATACTAAAAACCCCTCCTAATGTGTTCTTTCTGTCCGTTGGGCTGCCTGCCTAATCTACATCCGTGAAGCCATGCAAATTCACCTCATCCGTCTGTCTGTACCATAATCCATACTCAGATGTGCCCTTGAGATATCTTAGGACATGCTTGCCTGCCTTCCAAAAGAGCTTGGTAGGCTTAACCATCACTTGACTAAGTTGGTTCACTGCATAGCATATGTTTGGTCTTGTATTAACCAAATACATGAGCAAACCCACCAACTGTCGATAGATAATAGCATCGACTACCTCTATCGATGTAGCATCCTCTTTCCTCCAATTTCCTGGAAGAGGATTATCCATGGGCTTGCAGTCTTGCATGTGAAACTTACCAAGTATCTCCCGAGCATACTTGCCTTGAGACACAAATAGTTCACCTTCTCGCTACCATATTTCCAATCCAAGGAAATAATGAAGGAGGCCCAAATCCTTCATCTCAAACTCCTTTGCAATATCCTCCTTGCATGAGGCTTAAATCACGCCATCACCTCGTTAGTATTAAATCACAAATATAAGAACAAATGATTAAAAGCTACCTTCCATCACATATGCATAGGTTTTCCACCGTTTTTCTTACCATGAAAGCCAAGTCCAGTGAATAGTTTTCGATCCAGAAATCTGTTAACGGTGTTTGTTTCACACACATTTATTTCTTTTGAGTCTGCACACATGCAACTCGCTGCTGAAGATCTCAAATCCTTCAGGTTGTTCAATGTACACTTCTTCCTCAATGATCCCATTAAGGAACGCAGTCTTCACATCCATCTGATGAATGTGCCAACCCATCTGCACTGAGAGAGCAAGGATGGTCCTTATGGAAGAATATCGTGCGATAGGTGCAAAGGTTTCTTCATAATCAATCCCCTCGATTTGTGAGAAGCCCCGGGAAAAAAATCTTGCCTTATACTTCTCGACGCTCCCATCAGCAGCTTCCTTTACCTTGTAGATCCATCTTGAACCTAACACTGATTTACCAACTGGCCTTGGAAAAATCTTCCAAGCATTTTTTCTGACAATGGAATCATACTCCTCCACCATGGCATCTACCCATGTGGGCTCCTATGCTACTTTCTCAAAGGAAGATGGCTCTGCCACGATACACTTTCTCATGACAGCCATGTATCCAATGAATCGGTCATGTGACTGTCTCTTTCTACACTGTGATGTAGGGACTTCTACATTCTGTACCGCATCAAGCTTCAGTCTCTCATCTTATGTGGTACGCCTTTTTCCAGTTTTGATGTTTGGCTCTACGTAATTGGACTCCTCCACTCCATGATCCTCCTCCTGTGGCTAATCCACATCTTGAGGCTCATCTTTGGGAACAAGAAGTTCCTCATCTACATGCAAGTGTATCTCCCTCTCAAGCGACAAATTCATGGCCTTCTCCTCATTGAATTTTATATCTCGTCGCACCACAGTCATCCGACTATTTGGAAAATACACATGATAATTATGGGGCGTTTCTGTGTACCCCACAAATATCCCAACTTCTGCAGTCAGCTCCAGCTTCTTCCTAGCATCCTTAGTCACATGAATGTAAACAGATGAGCCAAAAATATTTAAATAAGAAATATTTGGCTTCTTACCATTAAAATCTTCTTCAGGTGTACTCATGCCAAGTACTCTATGAGGACAACGATTTTGCACATAAACCAAGTGTTGCATGCTTTTGCCCACAAGTCCATTGCTAGGCCCTGGTCATGCAGTATAGCTCGTGCAGCACCCACAATCGTTCTGTTCTTCCTCTCCACGACCCCATTCTCCTCTAGGATATGAGGCGCTATGATTTCTCTTCGAATTCCTTCTTTGCTACAAAAGTCTTTGAATTCGTTCGAAATATATTCACCACCATTGTCGCTCCGCAGAGCCTTCACTTGCTTCCCTGACTCCTTCTCCACCAATGCTTTAAACTCACGGAACTTTGAGAATGTTTTATCCTTATTCTGCATGAAGTAGATCCAACATCTACGAGAATATTCATCAACAAATATAACATAATACCTGTTTTTTTTGTTGAAGCAACCGAGAAAGTTTCACACATGTCTGTGTGAATTCTCTCCGGGATCACCGAAGCACGGTTCTCCTTCTCATGAAAGGTGGTCTTCACAAACTTACCCATAGTACATCCCTTGCACTGATATGACTACATAAGAGTACCCTTGGGAAGTCCAGTAGAAATCTACTGCAAAATATTCAAGGCGCCATGGTGAAGATGGCCCAATCTCCTGTGCCATAATTCACCCTCATCCCGGCTCACCACTTCATCTACTTTTCCCATCATTACAATGCAGCCATCTACCTCTAGCTTGTATATATTCTTAACTCGAATCCCTATCCTCTTGGTTTGACCCATTTTTTTATGTCGCAGGAAAGCTTTTCCCTCGCTGAAAACAATGTCATAACCTCTGTCCTCCAACATCGCAACCGAGACCAAGTTCTTCTTCAGACATGGAACATGCATAACATCTTTCAACAGAAATGGTTTACCTGACTCCCTCTCAAAGGTAATGGTTCCAATTCCGGTTTCACTGTATCTAGCATCACCACCCATCTCTATATGCATTTGGAGATCTTCTCCTCCAAGTCACTAGACAACTCCTTGTCTCTTGTCATGTGGAAGGAAGCACCACTATCAAGATACCACACCGATCCCATTGCGCTTGAAAACAAGCATGCTATCAAAGAGAAATAAAGTTCAAATTGTGAGGCAAGGGCCTCACCAGCTGCAGCTCTAGCAGCCTTCTTGTTCTTCTTTTTTGTGGGCAGTTAGTGGCGAGATGCCCATGTTCGTGACAGTGAAAACACTTCACCTTGGAAAAATACAGCTTCTTTCCTTTAGCCTCAGATTTTGGATGGGATTTCTTCCCCTTCCCTTTCCTTGCTTTGGCAGCCAAAGCTCAATTCTCTTCATCATCATTCTTTCATGAAGAGCCATCCCTGGTACTTCGCCTTATCTCCTCCTGCACTAGATCCAACCAAAGTCGCTCCCAATCCAGCAATTTCTCCCATCCATTAACAGAGTCTTGATAACTGTGCCAACTCTTAGGAAGCCCAAGGAGAGCCAAGCTCACCAAGTCATCATCCACAACTATGATTCCCACACTCCCCAGCTCATCCCTACATTGGAAAAACTTCGTAAGATATTTTGGAATATTGTCGCCCTTCTCCATTTTGATTTTTCTGAGCTTATCTTTCAGCGCCAACTTCCTATGGTCGCTACTGCTTTGGAAAAGATCTGTCAAATCCTTTCACATTGCAAATGGAGTGGCTTTCCCATGAAGGCTTGACACAATATGGTCCTTCACACCTTCCAACAAAATTCTTCTTGTCTTCGCTACTTTCTTTTGCCAGGCATCAAATACTGCAGCATCCGCCGAAGTGGGCTTAGGAACATCGCTATTGATGAACTCCTTCATATCATTATCTTCAAGCACTGCCTCCATCCTGTCCTTCCAGGCTATGTAGTTCGAGCTACCCTCAAGTGCATACTCCAACCATAACCCATTGAAAGCCATTTCAATGTATACTCAACTGTCGCACCAAGAAATTCTTTCAGCAAATTCAAATTGTCCACCAGCACAAAAATCAGCACCGCTTCAATATTGCAATCTCCAGTGATAAACATTGCTCTGATACCATGTAGAAATTATACAAGATGCATGTATATTATCGGACTCCCCTGATCTAACAAATTAATCTTATGTTAAATACAGAATCCTTCCACTTAATTCTTTGCGGAAATTAAATTGCCAATTGCAAACACATATGAAGAAAATCAATCACACATAACAAGAACGTTTTACCGGGAAAGCTTAAAGATAAAAAACCCAACTATCATATATTATGTATATCAATGGAACATGTAACAATATCATACAAATATTAGTACATCAAGCTCTCAGTACAATCAACAATCGTCACACATTGTCATGCAGAAATTTGCATATCTATGCACCAATTTCTTGCCTCCTAACAGCCTGCCTCCACTACGCAATCCCTGCTGAAGAAGATCCTTGAATGAATTTGATATTTCCTTGCCTTGATTGGAAAATCCTCATTTGCAACTCCAATGTCTGTGTAGATGCATTGAATGCATCACTATAGTCACAACAGATAGTCCATCTCACCCTTTCACCTATCTCTCCACTGGGTCTCCACTGGAACTGACATGCAAGTAGTTAACTGTTGTATTTGTTCAATTGCAAGTGAGTCTCTAGTTGTGAATTAATTAAATAATTAATTCAATAAACTCTCACTAGTGTATCTTTAGTTAGAACTAGATACAACTAGCACAGCTGTGTTTAACTCACTTAACTGAGTTAAACTAAATAATAGCTCACATAACTACTCTTCCAACTCTGTCACAACTTGCCACTATCAGTTATAATTGAGTCTTCCATGTATGAGTCACCAACCACCCTAGTAATTGCGTAATTCCTTCAGCCCACTCATGTGCCACACTTGTTCACTGAAATAAAGTGCTCCAAGAGAATAAGTTGATATTTAGAGTCTGATTATTATTAAGGGCTAATAATAATCAACATGCATTTATTTTTAGATTAGCGATCTATAAATAGACTTCACCCAATCTTCTAAAAATAGAAATTCATCCAAAGATAGAATTTTCTCAACCATCTAGAATCAGCATCATACTAACTTTAGAATATGCTCACCATTCTAAAAATAGACATACACCCAAAAATAGCCTGTGGGCCCCACTTAGTGAAGGTGCTTAATTTTCACTAAGCTCATCATCTTGTTGAATCTCAACACTCCCTCTCAACAAGATAGGGATTATCCTTCACCCCGATCCTGTCTCTATAGTATTCTAATTTTCTTTTGGTGAGCGCCTTCGTCAGAATATCTACATCTTGATCTTCCGTAGGAATGTACTGAAGCAACATGATCTTCCGCTACACACAATCTTTGATATGATGATACCGGATATCTATATCCTTAGATCTATCATGAAACACTTGATTAATCGAGATTTTAATGCAACTCTGATTATCACAATGTATCACTGTAGGATCTAACTGAGAACCGAACAAACCAACCAAGATCTTCCTCATCCAGATAGCCTCACATGTAGCTTGACTTGCTGCCATGTATTCTACTTCCGCTGAACTAAGTGCCACGGATCTTTGTTTTCTACTGTACCAAGAAACTGTTGTAGATCCGATATTGAAAACCCCTCCTAATGTGCTCTTTCTATCCGTTAGGCTGCCTGCCCAATCTACATCTGTGAAGCCATGCAACTTCTCCTCATCTGTCTATTTGTACCATAAGCCATACTCAGATGTGCCCCTGAGATATTTCAAAACATGCTTGTCTGCCTTCCAAAAGAGCTTGGTAGGCTTAACCATCGCTTGACTAAGCCGGTTCACCACATAGCATATGTTTGATCTTGTATTAACTAAATATATGAGCAAACCCACCAATTGTTGATAGACAGTAGCATCAACTACCTCTGTCGATGTAGCATCCTCTTTCCTCCAATTTCCTGGAAGAGGAGTATCCATGGGCTTGACGTCTTGCATGTGAAACTTACCAAGTATCTCTCGAGCATACTTGCCTTGAGACAAAAACATTTCACCTTCTCGCTGCCATATTTCCAATCCAAGGACATAATGGAGGCCCAATCCTTCATCTCAAACTCCTTTGCAAGATCCTCCTTGCATGAGTATATCAACTGCTCATCACTCGTTAGTATTAAATCATCAACATAAAGAAAAATTATTAAAATCTTACCCTCCACCATAATTTGCTATAGGTTTGCATCCGCCTCACTCTTGGTGAAGCCAAGTCCAGTGAAATAGCTGTCGATCCATGTGTACCAAGCACGGGGTGCTTGCTTCAACCCATACATCGCTCTTTTGAGTCTGCACACATGCAACTCACTGCTGAAGATCTCAAATCCTTTAGGTTGTTCAATGTACACTTCTTTCTCAATGGTCCCATTAAGGAACGCAATCTTCACATCCATTTGATGAATGTGCCAACCCATCTACACTGAGAGAGAAAGGATGGTCCTTATGGAAGAATACCATGCGACAGGTGCAAAGGTTTCTTCATAATCAATCTCTTCGATCTGTGAGAAGCCCCGGGCAACAAATCTTGCCTTATACTTCTCAACACTCCCATCAGCAGCTTCCTTTACCTTGTAGATCCATCTTGAACCTACCACTGATTTACCAACCGGCCTTGGAACAATCTCTCAAGCATTGTTTCTGAAAATGGAGTCATACTCCTCCACCATGGCATCTACCCATGTGGGCTCTTGCGCTGCTTCCTCAAAGGAAGATGGATCTGTTATGATACACTTTCTCATGAGAGCTATGTATCCAATGAATCGATCAGGTGACTGTCTCTATCTGTGTTGTGATGTAGGGACTCCTACATTCTATGTCACATCAAGCTTCAGCCTCTCAGCTTCTCTGGTACGCCTTCTGCAAGATCTGATGTTTGGCTCTGCGTGAGTGGACTCCTCCACTCCATGATCCTCCTCCTATGGTTGATCCACATCTTGAGGCTCATCTTTGGGAATAAGAAGTTCCTCATCTGCATGCATGTGTAGCTCCCTCTCAAGCGACAACTTCATGGCTTTCTCCTCATTGAATTCTTTTATCCTGTCGCACCACAGTCATCCGACTGTTTGGAAAATACAAACTATAATTATGGGGTGTTTCTTTGTACCCCACAAATATCCCAACTTCTGCAGTCGGCTCCAGCTTCTCCCTGGCATCCTTAGTCACATGAATGTAAACAGATGAGCCAAAAATATTTAAATGAGAAATATCCGGCTTCTTACCAGTAAAATCTTCTTCAAGTGTACTCATGCCAAGTACTCTATGAGGACAACGGTTTTGCACATAAACCGCAGTGTTGCATGCTTCCGCCCACAAGTGCATTGGTAAGCCCTAGTCATGTAGCATAGCTCATCCATCACCCATGATCAATCTGTTCTTCCTCTCCGTGACCCCATTCTGCTATGGGTTATGAGGCGCTATGAGTTCTCTTCGAATTCCTTCTTTGTTACAGAATTCTTTGAATTTATTCGAGATATATTCACCACCATTGTTGCTCCGCAAATCCTTCACTTGCTTCCCCGACTACTTCTCCACCAATGCTTTAAAATCACAGAACTCTGAGAATTTTTTATCCTTCTTCTGCATGAAGTAGATCCAACGTCTACGAGAATAGTCATTAAAAAATATAACATAATACATGTGTTTTTTTGTTGAAGCAACCGAGAAAGTTCTATACACGTCTGTGTGAATTCTCTTGAGGATCACCGAAGCACGATTCTCCTTCTCATGAAAGGTTGTCTTCACAAACTTACCCATAGTACATCCCTTGCACTAATCTGACTGTGTAAGAGTACCCTTGGGAAGTCCAATAGAAATCTGCTGCAAAATCTTCAAGGCACCATGGTGAAGATGCCCCAATATCCTGTTCCATAATTCTCCCTCATCCTGACTCACCACTTCTTCTGCTTTGCCCATCATTGTAGTGCAGCCATCTACCTCTAGCTTGTAGAGATTCTTAACTTGAATCCCTATCCTCTTGGTTTGACGCGTTATTTTATGTCGCAGGAAAGCTTTTCCCTTGTTGAACAACGTCATAACCTCTTTCCTCCAACATCGCGACCGAGACCAAGTTCTTCTTCATACCTGGAACATGCATAACATATTTCAACAGAAATGGTTTACCTGACTCCCTCTCAAAGGTAATGGTTCCATTGTCGGTCACACTGTATCTACCATTCTCACCCATCTCTATATGCATTTGGAGATCTTTCTCCTCCAAGTCACTAAACAACTCCTTGTCTCTCGTCATGTGGAAGGAAACACCACTATCAAGATACCACACCGATCCCATTACGCTTGAAAACAAGCATGTGATCAAAGAGAAATCAAGTTCAAATTTCAAGGCAAGGGCCTTACCAGTTTCAGCTCCAACAGCCTTCTTGTTCTTCTTTTTTTGTGGGCATTGAGTGGCGAGATGCCCATGTTCGTGACTGTGAAAACACTTCACCTTGGACAAATCCAGCTTCTTGCCTTTAGCCTCGGATTTTGGATGGGATTTCTTCCCCTTCCCTTTCCTTACTTTGGAAGCCAAAGCATAATTCTCTTCATCATCATTATTTGATGAACAGCCATCCCTGGTACTTCGCCTTATCTCCTCCTGCAATAGATCTGACGAAAGTCGCTCCCAATCTGGCAGTTTCTCCTGTCCATTGACAGAGTTCTGATAACTGTGCCAACTCTTCGGTAGCCCAAGGAGAGCCAAGCTCACCAAGTCATCATCCGCAAATGTGATTCCCACACTCCCCAGCTCATCCCTACATTGGACAAACTTCGTGAGATATTTTGGAATACTGTCGCCCTTCTCCATTTTGATTTTTCTTATCTTATATTTCAGCGTCAACTTCCTATGGTTGCTGCTGCTTTGGAAAAGATCTGTAAAAGCCTTCCACATTGCAAATGGAGTGGTTTTCCCGTGAAGGCTTGACATAATATGGTCGTTCACACCTTCCAACAGAATCATTCTTGTCTTCGCTACTTTCTTTTTCCAGGCGTCAAGTACTGCAGCATTCGCCAAAGTGAGCTTAGGAACATCGCTATTGATGAACTCCTTCAGACCATTATATTCAAGCACCGCCTCCATCCTATCCTTCCAGGCTATGTAGTTGGAGCTACCCTCAATTTCATACTTCAACCGCAACCCATTGAAATCCATTCCAATGTATACTCAACTGTCGCACCAAGAAATTCTTGCAGCAAATTCGAATTGTCCACCAACACAAAACTCAGCACCGCTTCAATATTGCAATCTCCAATGGTCAACTCTGCTCTAATACCATGTAGAAATTATACAATATGCATGTATATTATTAGACTCCCCTGATCTAACAAATTAATCTTATGTTAAATACATAATCCTTCCACTTAATTCTTTGCGGAAATTAAATCACTAATTGCAAACACATATGAAGCAAATCAATCGAACATAACAAGAATGTTTTACCGGGAAAACTTAAAGCTAAAAACCCCATCTATCATATATAATGTATATCAATGGAACATGTAACAATCTCATACAAATATTAGTAGATCAAGCTCTCAGTACAATCAACAATCGTCACACACTGTCATGCAGAAATTTGCATATCTAGGCACCAATTTCTTGCCTCCTGACAACCTACCTCCACTGCGCAATCCCTGCTGAAGATCCCTGAATGAATTCTATATTGCCTTGCCTTGACTGTGCAATCCCTACTGAAGATCCCTGAATGCATTAGATATTTCCTTGCCTTGACTACGCAATCCTCATTGAAAACTCCAATGTTTGTGTAGATGCATTGAATGCATCACTATAGTCACAACAGATAGTCCATCTCACCCTTTCACCTATCTCTCCACTAGCTCTCCACTGGAACTGACATGCAAGTAGTTAACTGTTGTATTTGTTCAGCTGCAAGTGAGTCTCTAGTTGCGAATTAATTAAATAATTAATTTACTAAACTCTCACTAGTGTATATTCAGTTAAAACTAGATACAACTAGCACAACTGAGTTTAACTCACTTAACTAAATTAAACTAAATAATAGTTCACATAACTACTCTTCCAACTCTGTCACAACTTTCCACTATCAGTTATAACTGAGTCCTCCATGCATGAGTCACCAACCACCCTAGGAATTGCGTAATTCCTTCAGCCCACTGATGTGCCACACCTGTTCACTGAAATAAAGTGCTCCAAGAGAATAAGTTGATATTTAGAGTCTGATTATTATTAAGGGCTAATAATAATCGACATGCATATATTTTTAGATTAACGATCTATAAATAGACTTCGCCCAATCTTCTAAAAAGAGAAATTCATCCAAAGATAGAATTTTCTCAACCATCTAGAATCAGCATCCTGCTAACTTTAGAATATGCTCACCATTCTAAAAATAGACATACACCTAAAAATAGCCTGCAAGCCCCACTTAGTGAAGGTGCTTAATTTTCACTAAGCTCATCATCTTGTTGAATCTCAACACACCGAGCATTCAAATTGGTATTCGTATTTGTGTGGTGCCCATTGGTTGAAATGCACTGGTGCGCCTTAGCATTCAAATGCACTAGTGCACAGTAACTAACACGCACCGGTGTTCATTTTGTATTTTTTAGAAACATCAAGCTATGACAGTGCAATTATTGTGATTTTTTTAAATTTACTATTCACCAAAAGTTGACACATATCTTATAACAGTATTCATGTCAATTAAATTTTTATTAGTTCATTTGAATGTGATGTTTGGATTAATTTGTTATATCATATCATAATTATTGTGATTTTTTTAAATTCATTATTCATCAAAAGTAGACATATATCTTATAACAATATTCATATCAATTAAATTTGTATTAGCGCATTTGAATGTGATGTTTGGATTAATTTGTTATATCATATCATAAGATTTTACATCTCTTCATTATAATATTTAATCATCCATATATTTAACCAGTGGTGTTACATTTCACAGCGACAATGGAGATTGCAATAGAATAAATTAAAATGTATTTTATTATTATTATTATTATATGTGTGTGTGTGTGTGTGTGTGTGTGTGTGAATAAGACACTCTTTGTCATACAAAATGGGACAGTTATTGGTATCCCTCTGTCTTTCAATTGGGACACTATGTCCATTACATTAAACAAAATGTCTGATTTCACAGACAAATATTTGAAAAAATACAACACCTTGCTTTGATATCCAAACATAATGATCATCATTTTTTTCTTGAACTGTTGTCACTCTTCGAGCTACTTCCATGGCTTGGGTTATTTTGAGGAATGTTTTGTTCACGGTGTTGATTGTTTTCTTCTTCTTCACCTTCCATCTACAAACATAAAAATAAATTGTAATGAGTGTATATACATTGGTGAGAATAATGAAAATTGCAATCTTAAATAATATAAAATGATGTGCCATAGCAAGAATTGACTCATGAACTATACACATCATTTCAAAACCAAATTTCATGCCATCTTTCAAAATTTCATTTGTTGGCGCAATTCTATACTTTGTTTCCTACAAGTTTTCTACCCCCTAACAAATCATATTTTTAATATAATTTTTTTTTGTTCTAAAATTATAGACAGAGCTAAGTAAAACAAGATCGATAGATGCTTAAAAAATCCACAATTAATTTCTGATATGCCAACGTATACTCACAACCCATATTTAACCGAATGTCAATTAATTCGTTTGATGGTTCTTCTTTGTATGTTAGCACCTGTTTGAAGACACTCAATGATTATTGTTGTAAAAAAACTTAAAATATACAAAAATGAAATCTAGTTAAGTTGTTATAAGGAAGTAACAATTACTCACAAACTTAGATATCAACACCTTTCTTCCTTCTCATCCTGTTTTATGTGATGAATGGGTCCATTTTCTTTTCTTTTCTGCAAGAAAACACTTCAAAATTAATATTTAATGCTAAATTGTTTATTTATTGTACCTAATCGAAAAATTCAATGATTACATATTACATTTGAAGCATGTTGTTGTTGAGATGGCTCCTCGTGCGATGCAATTATGTCTATTTCTTTTACCATCTCCTTGTACACCTTTTTGGACATTCCTGCTGGCATATTTCTAATATCAGCTTGTTCATCCTTTGAGATTTTCATATTGCTTTCTAGTAATATATACATATAATTCTAGAAAAACATTTAAAGGAATATTACTTTTTCATTTCTTCTTCTTTTTTTTGTACGGTTTTGCTATTAAAACTCTGACATGCCTCATTGACCAATTCTCTGGAAACTCATCCCGTAGTTTAGATAAAATTTGGTTCCTGGAATCATTGGATTGATTTTTGTACTGTAAGTGGAAAGAACGTCTATACATTAGTTCCACTAAATCCCTCAATTTTTTGTAAAATTTTGTCCTCCCTTTCGTTAACCTCCAGCACCACTCCAGATGAGCTGAGTGATTAGTTTTCATTTGCATGCTCTATTTTCTTTTGTTTTTTTAGAACAACATTCCTTTTCTGAGTTGTTGGTCCCTATATAACATTAAACATATGTCAATTAATAGATTTTTTGAAACATGTTATCTAATATTTTTAAGTATATTATTAATGAAAAATAAAAAAGAAACTAATATTGGATCGATAGTATTTTTCATTCACCTAATTCATCCTTCTACAATTTTTCCATCAATATTTTATGCTCTTCTGGTCCTAGATCAGAAATAATCTTACCGAGCTTCATCATTTTGTGGCTCTGCATGATACACAGTAAATAATACATATTAGTTAAACTTACATATGGTTCAAAAATAATAATTTTTGTAAAGAATTTACAAAGAACTTGTATTTTTTCTTTTCTCGATGTGCTATCAGTATTTGTGTTATTTGATCTCTTGTCAACCATTTCCTTATCAATATGAAACTTGTACCATACAATTCATTAATATATTTTATAATTCAATCACAAACTTTTCAGGTAAAAAAAAAAAAAAAAAATTGTGTGCCTTTCAAGAAGTACGCACCGATGTCGGTGTGGCTTGTACTTATAAACGCACCACCAAAACAGTAGAAACATCGTACGGTGATCTCTGTCAACAAGGAGAACTAGTGCGTTATATGTTAACCAACGCACTGATTAACACAGACAAATTAATAAAAATCCTCTAGTGTTAGTTTTTATAGCATATGATGTCGTGGAGGGGGTGATGCAACATATTCTTATAAACACACCGCAAAAAAAGGAGACCACCGTACGGTGCTCTCTCTCAATAAGGAGACTCAGTGCGTTATATGTTAAACGGTGCACCGATTAACACAGACAAAAAATAAAAAATTGTTTTTTTCAAACTACATATGCAGTGCGCTATAATGAAATAGCGCATTGGTGCTCTATTTTACATTTGGCGCACAGATTTAAAAAAAAAAAAAAAGGTTTTTAAATTTTTTTTATCAAATAGTACGTGTGCGGAGTGTTGTGATAAAATAGTTCACCGGTGCGCTATTTTACACAAGGCGCACCAATTAAAAAAAATCTTTTTTTTTTTTAATTCACGCAAGGGCTGACATGGATTGGGATCCAACTATGCAAGTCGTCTCATGGGTTAAATGTCATATGCCTATATATATAGCAATACAAACCCTATAAATCTAAAATGAAAAGCCCTAATTCTGAAATCACAAAAACAGGGAGAAGCAAGGGCAGAAACAAAAAGAATCAACCTACCTAATCATGTTCAAATATATTTTTTGAAATTATTAGGATCTTAGTGATGATGAGCAACCTACCTACCATCTTCTGTTGCACCCCACGACAATGTCAAATCAAGAGAAGGTTGAATTAAGAGAAAAAATCGGAGAGGAACGATACCAAGAATAGCTAAATCAACCACCTATTCAATTCCCACTAAGTCCAAATTCACCAAATAGGAATGACTACAACAATAGTAGTTCTTCACAAGTTGGCAATGGAGGCAATCAAATAGAGGTTTGTATGGATGATTACTTAAAGGATATGACTGCCATGGAGAAAATTTTGTTAGATACATTCTAGAATGATGATCATCTAGGGGATGATGCTCATATCGTTGAAACATTTTTCGAAAGCCTTAAATTTGCTTCCACCACCCCTATCTTTGGACCTGGAGATCAATCAAATTCTACCCACTTGGGGACAACGATGTTACTGTACAACTTGAAAGCAAATTTTGACTTGTCAAATGCATGTTTCTCAGAAATTTTGAGGTAAGTTACCATAAAGTCCTCCCTTATATTTTGAGAAATATAATCACACAATGAACATTACAAATGGTCAAATTTATGAACGTTAATAATTATATCGGCATTAATGTACATTTAATATTGTCCATCATCACCAACTATAGGTTATTCAAAGATAGGGTTCTTCCGAGTGATAATTTCTTGCTGGGTAACTATGAAGAGGCAAAGAAATTGTTGAAAATGTTGGGTGTTGAGTACATATCATATCTTGCATGTCCAAATGATTGTATTCTATATAGAGGAGAATATGCAAACAAAGAGATATGTCTGAAATGTGGGCATGAAAGGTATGATAAATCAAAAAAGAAGGGTAAATCATGTGGTCCTACTTTTAAGATATTGAGTCACATGCCTATAATCCCAAGGATTCAAAGGCTCTTTCGTTGCAAATAATTAGCTATGTTGCAGGGATGGCATGCCTCACACAGAAGTGAGTTAGGAGTTATGTGAATCCCAACATATTCAATAGCCATGAAGCATATAGAGGATACATGGCCCAAAAAATTCAAGGATGAAGTACGAAGTCTATGAATCAGCATAACCATGGATAGCGCCAACCCATATTCCCTCCAGAACATCAACTGTTTAGTTTTCCCTGTAGTAGTGATCAATAACAATATCCCCCCATGGTTGTCCGTGAATAATGAACATCTTATTTTGGCTTTCATAGTCCTTGGTAGAAGACAAGTGAAGAATATGGATGTCTACTTACAACCACTGGTAGATGAATTGAAGGAATTATGGGATGGGATAAATGTATACGATGTATCAAGACCCATCACAGAAGAGAGGAGTTTTAAATTGTATGGCATATATGCTTAAAAAACACATGATTATCCAAACTTAGGAGTTTTCTCTGGTAAATTACTTGTTTATTGATTTGTTTATATACGTAACAATATTCTTTCGCATATTAGTTATTTAATTAGTTGTAATTGTTATGATCTTCATGAAATTCTTTAACGTGCCATGCATATATATTTTATACAATAATCTCGCAGGTCTTGTAACAAACACTACAAGGAAAAGACCCTCTAGCGAATGTTTTTGAGGAACCCCACAGAAAAATACCCCATACATCTGTTTCTAGCGGAGGTTACTAGAGGAGGTTGGCGGGCGGAGGGTTTTGCGGATGTTTTCCTCTCAGTGCGCTTATCATTAAACGTCGCCCTGGTGCGAAGGAACCAAGAAAGCACCGATGCAGACCAAAACATTGGAATATCGGACATCGTGCACTTCGTACACACCTGCTCGGTGCGTCATATTATTCTATAGCACCGGTGCATGACAACTCTTCCGTGTCGGTGCATTATAAAACACCGCGCCAAAACCGAAACCACCCGGTGCGGTAGAAAGCAACTGCACCGGTGCATCATAATACATCGCGCCAAAACACAAACCGATTGGTGCGTTTTTAAGAAACAGAACCGGTGCACCTATAAACCACGCGCACCGATAAAGGGTTAAATTTTAAAAAAATTACGGCAAAAAACCCGGATTTTTCAGTTTTCCAATGGTCCTGAGCACTCAATTACCAGTGCGCCCCCTACCATAGAACGCACAAGCGCGCACGAAACATTGGCACACCGGAAAACGTGTGCGATTTACACACACCTTCGGGGCGTCCTATTATTGTAACGCACCGGTGCTTCACACACTTCCACGCCGATGCATCATAAAACACCGCGCCAAAAAATAAACGCGTCGATGCGTTCTTATCCAAGAGCCCCGGTGCGCCTATAAACCGCACGCACTGGAATAGCGTTACACAAAAAAAAAAATTAAGGCCAAAAAACAAGTGCTTTACGACTATTTTGCACTGGAGCTTTACGGATATTCTGCCCCAGTGCATCATCAAAATTTCGTGCCAAAACTGAAATGTCACGGTGCGGTGTTAGGGCACCGCCCCGGTGTATTATAAACAATGCGCCAAATTTGACACAGCCTGGTGCGATTGTAGGTAAGCGTACCGGTGCACCTATAAAACCCTACGCACCGGAACAGGGTTTTAAAAAAAAAAAAAAATACGGCCAAAAAACCTCATTTTTCACTTTCCTCAGTGCTCCAGAGCTCTCAAGCACTGGTGCCATTTCCCCTTGTCTGATCCACCCTGACATCGGTGCTCTCATTGCACCCATTGCACGTGTTGCTGCTCTACATTGGCCACCAATCTCCAACTTGCATTTTGAAAAACGGTGGGAAATTTTTCTTTTGCAAATTTTACAGCCAATATGCCTCCTCGATGGCGAAATGTACAGGTATTTTTCTAGTTTTTCCATAATTAAGCCTTTTAGCAGATTATAAATTGAAATAACCTTAAAAATAACCATTAAAAAAGAAAAAATAAAAATTTGTCGCATGGTGCGCCGGAGCTGTTCGGCTCGCACAGGATAGTAGTGCTGCCTTTAAAATTTACAGGTCGCACTGCCACCGGTGCTAACAGTATCTGCACCGTTTCGGGGTGGTACCGAAAGGCGCCCCGAATAATTTTAAACTAAAAAAATAAAATAAAAGTCGGTGCGCTCATTTATCCAAGCGCAACGTTGACCACAGGAATCACAGTGCGGTGCATTGACAGAATTATCCGTCCCAGTGTATGTCAGTGCACCGCATTCTAGATTCCGAGAGGGTCAACGGTGCGGCCGGGTAAAAGACCGCACTGTCGACTATGTAATTGTCCAGAATTCAGTGCGCTGACACGACTATATGCGCCGGGCGTATATTTCAGTCAGCGCACTGCTATTCTAAACTTTGTTAAAGGTAACAGTGCTTGAAAAATAGACAGTTGCACTGCGGCCGGTGCGTTGTATTTCATTAGGGGCACCGGCAATGGTGCGCTACATTCTTAAGATGCACCGTTACCAGTCCGTCACTGTTTTTATAGCTCACCGACTTGTCTGTTTGTTTTTTTTTTTTAATATATATGTATATTCCTAAATACATGCATGTTTTAATAAAAAAAAAATTATTTAATATGGCAATGATTCAAAGAGAAGAGGAGCAACAGCAGCAACAACAGGCTGAACAGTATGACATGATTCACCAATGGGAGGCCCGAGAGAGGGAGAGAGATGCATACCCTTGCTCTATTACTGCAGATACCCAGATGATCCTTAGGCAGGTAGGCCTCCTCAAGTTCTATGAGGAGGCTACTTCCCTAAAGGCCCATAGTGTGTTTTTTATATATCTTATCCACAGGTGGAATGCCCACCGATAGGCTTTCCAGGTTGGTCCTGACCAGTGGTACACACCCACTAAGGAGGATATTTATTTTATTACAGGACTATCGAGGAGAGGGGTGGATTTTCCCTCATTTCCAGATGTTCCAGTTGGTTGTGTAGTATGGATTCAGTTAGTTTACTCCCGGAGATACATTGGAGCACATGTACTGTCTCCTTCAAAGTTTCAGGTACCTGGAGTTCAGTTATGTATAGGTGCTTTTGGTAGAAAATACGTGCAGTGCCTCTC
The DNA here is from genome assembly GCA_034641835.2 of Pinus albicaulis. Lineage (NCBI taxonomy): Eukaryota > Viridiplantae > Streptophyta > Pinopsida > Pinales > Pinaceae > Pinus > Pinus albicaulis. The sequence continues at coordinate 773,350,906 of CM076573.1, forward strand.
CCTTATCATTTCGACCATTTCGCACAACACCAGTGACGGGCAGCACATTAGTTGCTCGCTTTTATATTATGTTGATTCTTTAGTACAACAGCCATGACTTGTCAGGTGGTCTGCCATTTTTTTGCGGTAGTTTTGTATGGCCTTAGATAGATGTCATGCTCATGCACAAGGGAGTGTAAACTTCCCTTTTGCTTCAGAGTTGTTTTGTTTATTTCTTGAGAGGTTTCCAGAGGTGAGACCTAGTTTTGTTCGACAGCCTCGTAGGCCGATGTTTGAGGCCCGGATGCATATGTGGGGGTAGATGATGCCCAAGAGGGGAGACACTTTGTTTCCAGCTAGGACATCACATGATTCACTGGACTTACTAGCCAGTGTTGACAGGTTGCATCCCTTAATTATGGTCCCATGTCTTTATGCTGGCTTCGATTGGAGAGGGTGTCCCAACATCCTCTTCACAACTGATGAGCCCCAGATGATAGAGGTAATATTACTGTTTTATTTATATTTATTCTAACATGTTCTTTAACTTGTTTTTATTAAATTGTGTAATGAAATTGTCTAATTATTGTTGTGTACTTGTATATATTTTGCAGACATTGGCTCTTTTGTTGGCGAGGAGATGCCGGGTCCACCATATGATCCAGGTGTGGATCCTGATGATAACGATCAGGACATGCCTGATGCCGAGGATTATCATGATGAGGATGAGGCCGATGCAGCAGAGAGACATGCTCCTGCTCATGGTGCACCAATGCCGCCTTTTTCTAGGCATGGTCGACCTGAGACTAGATATAGGATGGAGTTGGGCAACCAACTATGTGCATTGATTGTTGATGTGGGCATTAGGCCCGCTCATTACAGAGACATACAGGCCGATGCTAGGTTGTACAGATGTGGAGAGGCGTGCTGTGTGACATGTACGGCCTGATGCGGCATGTCGTAGGAGCTATGACAGCTATTACGCGACTGAGGAGGATTTTCTGTAGCTATAGGTGTAGTCAAGTTGCGGCACGTGATGGACAGTCTGCGAGCAACGACTCACATGCATCTCATGATCGTTCACCTCGCAGCGCGCCTAATGAGCATGAGGCTCCACTTGCAACATCTGACAGTCATCATGGAGATGAGGCTGGACCATCGGCCATGTCCATTTAGTAGCCTGCAGCATCCATCAGTACTATTCATGATCATGAGTAGGCTGGACCATCGACCGCCGAGGCTGGACTATTGACTGAGCAGGCCTCCACTACTACTGCTCATATTGATGTTTTACTAATACCGGCGGATGCATCCATCAATACTAGTGATCATGATCATGAACAGGCTCGATCATCGACTGTCGAGGTTACACCCAGCTTTATTGAGCAGGCATCTACTTGTAGTGCTTTGATTTTGTTATACTACCACCAACGCCTGATCCATGACATTTATATTACAGTTGTATATTTTTAACATTATATATATATATATATATATATATATATATATGGTCCATGTATTTTATGTTCATGTTGTAGTTGTACTTAATTTTCATGTTGGTGATCATCATGATGTGGCGCATATTGTTAGGTCATGTTAGATATGTTCATTTAATGTTTAGCTTGTAGATAGATGTGTATATGTGATAGCATGAGTTATTTGACATATTGAGATGTATATTTGATGTTTGTGTTGTGATGATCTTAATATATAATGTTAATTTGATGTTTGAATGTGTTTATTAGTTGAATATGATGTTTGTATGATGGTTATCATGATTGTGATGGTGTTTATTAATTAATTTAATATTAAATGACCATGATATTTATTAAATATTATGTCATGATTGTAATTGTAATTTAAATTTTAATTGTATGTAAAATTGTAAAATTGTATGTAAAATATTTATTAATGTAAAATTTGAATTGTAATTGTAATATTTAATTTATTCTGAAATGATTGTAATTGTATATATGAAAAATTGTAAAATTGTAATTGTATGTAAAATTCTAAAATTGTTATTGTAATTTTAATTGAATTGTATGTAAAATATTTATAAAATTGTAAATGTAATTCTATATAAAATTGTAAATGTAATTGTATGTAAAATTCTAAAATTGTAATTGTATCTGTAATTGTAATTTTAATTGAATTGTATGTAAAATATTTGTAAAATTGTAATTGTAATTGTAAATGTAATTCTATGTAAAATTGTAAATGTAATTGTATGTAAAATTCTAAAATTGTATAAATTGTATTTGTAATTGTAATTTTAATTGAATTGTATGTAAAATATTTGTAAAATTGTAATTGTAATTGTAAATGTAATTCTATGTAAAATTGTAAATGTAATTGTATGTAAAATTAAAATTCTAATTCTAATTCAAATCGTAATTCATGTATGTGAAATTAATGTAAAATTGTAATTGTAATTTTAATTCTAATTGTAATTGTATTTTTAATTGTAATTGTAAGTAAAATATTTGTAAAATTTTAATTTTGTTGATGTGAAAATTTTAATTGTATTAATGTGAAATGATTTTATTGAAATATTTAAATTTGTAAATTTGCAAATAATTGTAAAATAACAAATCTAGAATAATGCGAATTTTTGTAACATAATAAAGTTTAGAAAATAATGAAAATAAATTCATGTACTTTATAATTATCATTATTTTATTATGATCTTACATACAAAAAAAAAGAACTTTATATAGTCTGGTGTGCTTATCTTCCTAACACGCCCTGGTGCGTTGTATTAATACGACGCATCGGTGCGTCAAAACTCTGTTGCACTGGTAACGAATAAACGCAAATTTTAAAAAAAACACAACTCTATTTTCTTTAAGTGAAAAAAAAAAAAGCGGCAATTTGAAAAATGGGTGGCAAAATATTTTCGAAAATATAATTTCATAAAATAATTCTTTAAATATTAAACACTTTTCATTATTTCACTATTGTTGCTAAAATTTTCAGCCAGATATTTGCAGAAGACAACTTGCAGCAAGCGAGCAGGAGGGCACTATGGAGCAGCGAAATGCGTTCGAACAGAAGTATTCAGACAATCAGAAACCAAACCTCTGGTGATTCAAACCCTATATCATAGAATTTGAAACCATCTCATGATTAAATTTTATTATTTTTTTACCTTTTTTCTACAGTTTTATCCATTTTTACCCTAAACCCTTCATTTTTTGTTTTTTCCCTTTCTTCTCCCTGTTTCTGTGATTTCACAATTAGGGTTTTTCATTTTAGATTGATGTCCAACCCACGAGATGACTTGCATAGTTGGATCCCAATCCATTCGGCCATTGCGTGAATTTTTGAAAAAATGGATTTTTCTTTATTGGTGTGTCATGCATACGCTACCGTATTGATGTGTTGTATTATACAGTGCACCGCACAAGTACTGTAGTAAAAAAAATGAAAACATTTTTTCTAAATCCGTGCGCCAAATCTGAAATAAGCCACCGGTGCTCCATTTAACTAGGCAAGCACCGTACGGTGTATTACACCGTTTTTGCGGTGCGTTTATAATACCCCCCGCACCATTAAGTCTAGTACATTGTTTTTTGCGGTGCGTTTATAATACCAAATGTACCGTATGGTGTATTATATTGTTTTTCGGTGCGTTGTTAATATCCGTACGCACCGGCTGCGGTACGGACCTCATGAAAGGCGCACCGGTGTCTTGAGATTTATTTTCTACTTGAAAAGTTGAGAATTTATTTATAAATATATTAATGAATGATATGGTACATGTTTCAGATTGATAAAGAAATCTTTGACAAGAGATCAAGTAACAAAAATACTGTTAACACATCAAGAAAAACAAAAAAGGCAAGTTCTTTGTAAATTCCTTACAAAAAAAATTTATTTTGAACTATATGTAAGTTTAACTAATATGTATTGTTTACTGTGTATCATGTGGAGCCACAAAATGACAAAGCTTGATATGATTATTTATGATCTAGGACCAGAAGAGCATAAAATTTTAATGGAAAAATTGCAAAAGGATGAATCAGGTGAATGAAAAAATACTATCGATCCAATATGAGTGTCTTTTTTTAATTATCATTAATAATATACTTAAAATTATTAGATAACATGTGTCAAACAGTCTACTAATTCACATTTGTTTAATGTTCTACAGGGACCAACAACTCAGAAAATGAATGTTGTTCTAAGAAAAGAAAAAAAATAGAACATGCAAATGAAAATCAATTGCTCCTTAGCTCATCTGGAGCGGTGCTGGAAGTTAACGAAAGGGGAAAAACTTGTACGAAAGTTTGAAGGATCTAGTGGAATGAATGTATAGACGTTCTTTCCAACAACAACAACGTGCTTCAAATGTAAAATGTAATCATTGAATTTTTCAATCATTAGGTACAATAAATAAACAATTTAGCATTAAATATTAATTTTCAAGAATTTTCTTGCAGAAAAGAAAAGAAAATGGAACCCATTCAACACATAAAACAGGACGACAAGGAAGAAAATGGTTGATCTCTAATTTTGTGAGTAATTGTTACTTCCTTATAACAACTTAACTAGATTTCATTTTTGTATTTTTTAAATTGTTTTACAAAAATCATCATTGAATGTCTTGAAACAGGTGCTAACCTACAAAGAAGAACCATCAGACGAATTGATTGAAATTGGGTTAAATATGGGTTGTCAGTATATGTTGGCATATCAGAATTTAATTGTGGAATTTGTAAGCATCTATCAATATTGTTTTACTTAGCTCCGTCTATAATTAATACAACAAAAAACATCTTTGATATTAAATATATGATTTTTTAAGGAGTATAAAACTTGCAGGAAACAAAGTATGGAACTACGCCAACAAATGAAATTTTGAAAGATGTCATGGTACATGGTTTTGAAAGAATGTGTATATTTTATGAGTCAATTGTTGCTATGGTACATCATTTGTCTTTTCAATTTACATTGATGTATATTATTTAATATTTCAATTTTCATTATTCTCACCAATGTATATACACTCATTTCAGTTTATTTTTATGTTTGTAGATGTAAGGTGAAGAAGAAGAAAACAATCAACGCCGTGAACACAACATTCCAGAAAATAACCCCAAGTCATGGAAGTAGCTCTAGTAGTGACAGCAGTTCAAGCAAAGAATGATGATCACTATGTTTGGATATCAAAGCAAGGCGTTTTATTTTTGGAAATATGTCTGTGAAATCAGACATTTTGTTTAATGTAATGGACATAGTGTCCCAATTGAAAGACAAAGGGATACAAATATTAATTGTCCCATTTTGTATGATAAAGACTATCTTATTCATATATATTATATATATAATCATAAAATATGTTTTAATTTATTCTATTGCATTCTCCATTGTCGCTATTGCGTTCTCCATTGTCGTTCTCAAATGCAATAATAAAAATTTAATTCATATGAATATTGTTATAAGATATATATGTGTCGACTTTTGATGAATAATGAATTTTAAAAACCACAATAATTCTGATATGCTATAACAAATTAATCCAAACAGCACATTCAAATGCATTAATAAAAATGTAATTAATATGAATATTGTTATAAGATGTGTCAACTTTTGATGAATAATGAATTTTTAAAAATCACAATAATTGGACTGTCACAGGTCGATGTTTCTAAAAAGAACAAAATGAAAACCGGTGTCTGTCAGTAACTGTCAACCGGTGTGTTTATGTCTCTATACGCACCGGTGCCTATACGCATCGGTGTGTTTATGATCTATGGGCACCACACAAATATCGATACCAGTTATAAATATCGGTGCGTTTGTGTGATACTGCGTACAGGGGCGTTTATGTATATATAAGCACCAGTGCATTTATATGATCTATGTGCACCACATGAATACCGATACCAATTATAAATCTCGGTGCCTTTCTGTGATATGGCGTACTGGTGCATCATAAAGGTATACGCACCGATGCGTTGATACGACCTATGGGCACCGCTCAAATCCCAAGACCAATTAGAACGGCCCCGTGCATTGTATTACCAACACTACGCCCGGTGTTGTTTTATACATTAAAGGCCCAGTGCATTCTCCCTAGACCGCCCCGGGGCGCCTTCTGAATGTACGCACCAGTGCGTTGAAGCCAAAGTAGCGCACCGATGAAAAAACATCTGTAATAACCTCCGTCCGCCCATTTTTTTTTTGTTGTGTTGAATTTCCGTTAAAAGATCCACCAAAACCTCTGTATCCAAAAACGGATGTGGTAGCATATGTTTTTTTGACAATTTTGGCCAATTTTATAACACTAAAAACCTCCTTTATAACCTTCGCTAGAGGGTATTTTCCTTGTAGTGAAAAGGGTATTTTGGATGTAAATGTTGTGGACCTTCTCTGAAAACTAGATGGTCCAACGACCTATGAAAGCCAGTGTATCACTGCTCCAGGGTATTCCTCCCAGAAGAACACCCTTACAGAAGAGAAGCATCTGCTTTCAATGGTAAACGAGAGAGAACCCAAAGGCCTCCAATAACGACACCAACTGAATGGCTTAGAGCATATGAGAGAGAGAAGGAGAAGGATTTCATAAAAATGTTCGATTAAAATGGGGAACTTATGTTCGATGATCCAGAATTCTTCGACACCTATGTTGAGAAATTTCCCTTTGGTATGAACAGGAAATCTATCTTTTATAACCTCCCATATTGGGAGCATCTTAAGATTACCCACTTATTAGATCCCATGCATATATTTAAAAATGTTTCATCTTCTTTATGGAGGCACATATCATCGAAACAAAGTGACACATTGGCTATTAGGAAAGATCCTGTTACTTCAAAAACTAAAAAGAAACATTGGCCAAGACGATTAGAAATTACATGATCAGACGCAGGTGTTGGTCCCTCTAATTCATGGTATTTCAAATTAGGTGATGTCCCATGGATTTTTAAAAAATATGATCTTTCTTTGGCAAAGGAAGTTATAATGGGTGTGAGGGTGTCATCTTCATACGGGTCTTCACTACGGCGCTACTTCACCGTGGATGACCATTTGTCGAGGTTGAAATCGCATGACCATTTGAATCTTCTAAGAGTACGTATAATGTCAAAAGCATGATTTTATTATTTTTTATATTAATAAATTTTATCCCATGTAGGGATAATAAAACATAACTAATTTTGTATATTATTGCACATATTTATAACATTGCAGTGTCATTATCTTTTGTTCGTGCGTGGGTGTGTGAAACATGAATTCCCCCAAGACCTAGGACGTGCCATATCTAAATTATTTGCATTTGTACGTTGGATCACGTCAAAGGAGATTCATGTGCCTGGCATTCCACGGTGGCGTCAAGAGATAGTTGAGATTGTTTGTATGTTTGAGAAGGAACTGTCGATGAGTTTCATGGACTTGCAGGTTCATCTTCTAAGCCACCTAGTATATGAGGTTGAATTAGTTGGGATGGTTTCTTATCGTTGGATGTTCTTCTTAGAGAGGTACATGGAGAAATTGAAAGGTTTTGTTCAACAAAGGGAAAAACCCGAGGGGTCTATGGCAGAGGGGTACATATCATATGAGTCTTTCTATTATGACAGTGAGTACATCAATCATATCGACAACAGACTAGGTGCGGTGATTTGGGACGATGAAAGGGATGAAGACAAAAGAGAAGGGGAGCTGCTCCAAATGAATGGAAAAAGGCACTTGATAAAGAGTAAGTGACTTATAATTTTTCAAATTTACATAAAGTAAATATTCATGTTGAACTTCAATATAATGTATATTTTGATCTCATATGTACGATATGTTAGTTTGATTTCATCAACGAATGCAGAAATTGAAGCAATCAATAAATTTGTTCTTTACAATTCCGAAGCGACACAACTGTGGGTCGCATTGTACGAAAAAAAGAGGATGAAATGGAATAATGACAGGAAAGAATTCAGATGATTTAATGGTAGAAGTGTGCCTTATCCCAATCATTTAAAAGAAAATATGCCAAAAATATGCCCCAACAGTTGGGTTGTTGACCAAGTCAGAGAGAAATACGGTGCAACCAGTCGTTACCCGCGTGCTGAAGAGGATGTGCTAAACGTAGGGATTGGGTGCACCCACTCGGTAATAATCTATTTATGTACAGTTTAAACTTAATAATGCACCTTTGAAATGTAATTACATCTATATTTCATATTTTAACTGTTGGGTTATAATAAGACACATGACACTATGATTTTTTTATTTTTTTATAGGTGCATGTGTTCCCATCTATTTGGGTATATGAACACCATTTTCGCACAGAAAATGCCGATGATGGACACATGACACAAGATTGTGGAGTGGTAGTCGAGTTCGATCAATCTAGTCGATCTAGCCACAGTGATCAAAACTTAGTACAAGGGACGTTGGGTTATGTCGGAAAGATACAAGATATCATTAAAGTGGATTTCTCTTCTTTCCAATGTGTTATTTTTAGGTGTAAGTGGTGGGACACCTTTGATCAGAATAATGTAACGGAATATCGTGATAGTAGGCTGATATGTATCAAATCTAGAAAGATGTGGATGAAGCTAAGGATCCCTATGTTTTCCCCAAATAATGAAACCAAGTGTTTTTTTTAATCAGATGTGTTGGATAGGGATTGGTGGTTCGTATTGAGACATGACCCTACATCAAAACATATTTTTTAGAACAATAGTGTTATCATGCCAAGCAAGCTGGAAGATAATGAGGGTGATCATGAGAACCGAGAGTGATATGGTACATGTGTTATTTCATCATTTGTACTTTTTAAGATGGGTTTTTATAAAGAAGAGGACTCACTTGATAATTTGCAATTATGTTGATCTCTAAAAGAATGGTGTACTGTATAAAGTTTTTTTTATGTAAGATCATAGTAAAATAAGGATAATTCTAAAGTACATGAATTTATTTGCATTATTTTCTAAACTTTATTATGTTACAAAAATTCATATTATTCTAGATTTATTATTTTACAATTAATTATATTCATACAAACTTACAATTTTACAATTATGGTAATTTAAAAATATTTATTGTATACATTTTACTTGCGGTAGTTATGGTTCAAAATTGACAATTAATTTACAAATTTACAAATTCTAATAAAATTGAATAATGACAATACATACAATTACAATTACAATCATTTCACATTAATACAATTAAAATTTTACAAATATTTTACATACAATTACAATTACAATTTTACAATTTTACATATATACAATTACATTAAAATTTTACAAATATTTTACATACAATTACAATTACAATTTTAGAATTTTACACAAAATTACAATTACAATTTTACATATATACAATTACAATTAAAATTAAAATTACAATTACAATTTTACAATTTCACATACAATTACAATTACAATATTTACAACTACAATTTTAGAATTTTACATACAATTACAAGCATTTCACATTAATACAATAAAACTACAAATATTTTACATACAATTACAATTACAATTTTACAATTTCACATACAATTACAATTACAATTACAATTTTAGAATTTTATATACAATTACAATTACAATTTTACAATTTTACATATATACAATTAAAATTAAAATTACAATTACAATCATTTCACAATAAATTAAATATTACAGCTACAATTAAAATTTTACAAATATTTTAGATACAATTACAATTAGAAATAAAATTACAATTTTACAATTTTATATACAATTAAAATTAAAATTTCAATTACAATCACGACATAATATTTAATAAATATCGTGATTTAATATTAGAAATAAACATCACAATAAAAACATCATATTCGACTAAAAAACACATTCAAATTCACTAACATCATCTAATCATCGTGATCATGATCATCTAACAAAACACAAACATTGTATAACATCATCACAACACAAACATCAAATATGCATCTCATGTCAAATAACTAATATCACATACACATCTATCTGCAAGTTGCACATTAAATGAACATATCTAACATGACCTGACAATATACACATCATGATGAACACCAACATGTAAATTAAGTACAACTACAACATGAACATAAAATACATGGATATATCTATATATATATATATATATAATGTCAAAAATATACAATTGTAATATAACTACATATAAATGTCAAATATCAGCTGGTGGTACATCAATAGTAGTACTAGTCGAGGCCTGCTCAGTCAATGGTGTGGCCTCGACATGCTCAGATAGATGTTGATCATCACGTGCCTGTTGATCTGGAGGTGCCTCATGTTGATCATGATCAAATATATACTCATGATTTCTTGACGTGGATGGTCCATCCAGCCAATGATCATGATTGTTGGATGTTGCAGGCTGCTCATGATGACTCGACGTGGATGGTCCAGCCTGCTCATAATCATGATTGTTGGATGCTACAAGTTTCTCATCTCTGGCGCGAGGTGGAGGAGGAGGTGGATTACTAGCTGAACGATGATCACTCCCCTGATCGTGATCATCAGATGATGCGTTGCTCGACTGTCGATGTGCTGCATCTCCACCACACCTATGTTGAACAACCCTCCTTAACCGCGCCACTAAGATAGTAGCTCCAACGACATGCCGCATCAAGGTAAACATATCACATGGCATGCCTCTCCATATCATTGTCAACCTATCATCATCCTGTATCTCTCTAATAGTGGTCGGCCTGACTCCCTCCTCCACTAGCAGTCGCCAGAGTTGGTTGCCCAACTCAATCCTAAATCTAGTGTCAGGCCTACGCCTCACACCTGCTGGTACCTGCACATGATCATGAGGACCAAGTCTGTCACTGGCCTGATCCTCCACATCTGCCATCTCCTGATCGTCAGCAGGATCTACACCTGGATCATTTGTTGGCGGTGGCATCTCATCGCCAACAAATGACCCAATATCTACAAAATATATATAGGTAAACAACAATAATTAGAAATGTTCATTAAAAAAATTAATAAAAACAAGTTAAAGAACGTGTTAGAATAAATTTAAAGAAAACACTAATATTACCTCTCTCATCCGGCGGCTCATCAACTGTGAAGAGGATGTTGGCACACCCTCGCCAATCCAAACCAACATACAAACATGGGACCAGAACGAAGTCGTGATCATCAACACTGGATAGCAACTCCAGTGCATCATGAGGTATCCTCGCAGAAAAGTCAGACTTACCCCTCTTAGGCATCATCTGGCCCCACATCTGCATTCGTACGTGCAGCATCGGCATACGAGGCTACCGAAAAAAGGTTGGCCTTGTCTTTGGAAACCTCTCAAACAATAAACAAAATAGCTCTGAAGCAAAAGGGAATTTCACCCTCCCTTGTGCCTGAGAACGAAATCTATCTAAAGCTATACAGAACTACTACAAAAAAATCGTAGACCACCTCACAGGTCATGGCACCTGTAATAAAGAATCAACATAAAATAAAAGCGGGCAACTAATGTGTTGCCCGTCACTGGTATGGTGTGCAATGGTCGATAACAGTAGTGAGAGGCACCTCACCTCCTCTCTACCAAACGAAGCAATACGTAACTGACCACTAGAGACCTGAAAATCTACAGGAGACAGTATATCAGCGCTAATGCATCTCTGGGAGTACACCAATTGACTCCCTGTTGCATAGCCGATGGGAACCTCTGGGAACAAGGACAAATCCTGCCCTCTCCTAGATAGGCCAGTAATAAAATACATGTCCTCCTCAGTGGGCGCGTACCACTAGTTAGGACCAACCCAGAAATCCTATCGGTGGGCATTCCACCTAAAGATAAGTTGTTGCAATAAACCATTATGGCCCTTCAGGGTGTAGCCTCCTTGTAGAACTTGAGGAGGCCTACCTCCCTTAGGAGTGCTTGGGTGGCTACCGTAATAGGGTGAGGGTACATAAGTCTCTCTCTCTCTCATGCCTCCCACAGGGGAACCACGTTATACTGGTCCGCCATATGTTCATGTTGTTCCCTCTCTTCTCTCCTTTGACGTCGCTGAATGATTCCCATATTAAATACAATTTTTGTATTAAATGAGAAGTGTGTGTATATATATATATATATATATATATAGATATATTGAAAAAATAACAGTGTGCCTGGAAATTTTCAGTGCACCGCACAAAATGAAATTTACTTTCTCCTATGGTGCGTTGATGAAACTATCCATCCTGGGGCAGATAATTACGTCAATGCACCACCAAACATTAGTTAATGGTCAAAGGTGTATTCATTTAACCGATCGCACCGTTGACTATGTACATGTTCGAGAGAGCGATGCACTAACCAAACTACTCGCCCCGGGGTGAATAGTTTCATCAGCGCATTGCCCTCCTAGCATCATTACACGATCAATGGTGAGGTGGTTTAACCGACCACACCATTGACTATGTACCAGTATTGGGAGGGTGGTGTGTTGACCAAAATATGTGCCCCGGGGTGTATAGTTTAGTCAACATATCGCCCTCCTGACATCAGTACATGGTCAATGGTGCGGTCAATTACATGACCGCACCATTGACTATGTACAGGTGTCCAGAGGGTGGTGCACTGACCAAACTATCTGCCCAGGGGCACATAGTTTGGCCAGCACACCGCCCTCCTGAACTTGGACATAGTCAATGGTGTGGTCAGTTAATCGATCGCCCCGCTATTTATGTATTTAAAAAAAAACACGATGTGTCATTTAGTACTGCACTGGAATTGGTGCGGTTACCATTGGCACCAGTCTTGGTGTGGCTTGTAAATTTACAGGCAGCACAATGAACTGGTGCGAGCCAAGCGGCTCGAGCGCACCGCACGGGAATTTTTTTTTTTTAAGGGTAAATTTTAAGTTTTTTTAGAAATCTAATCGGTTAAAAATTTTAATTATGGAGAAACAAGTAAAATACTTGTACATTTGGGCATCGAGGCATATTTGCTAAAAAAAATTCAAAACTAAATTTTCCCACCGTTTTCCAAAATTTGAAATCAAGATGGTGGGAAATGGACGCCAGCAGTGTGTGCAAAGGGAGCACTGATGGCAGGGTGCTTCACACAAGGGAAATTCGCACCGGTGCTTGAGAGCTCTGAAGCATTGAAGAAGTGAAAATGAGAAATTTTTTGCCGTATTTTTTTTTTATTTAACCATGTTCTGGTACGTGGGTTTTTGAGGCGCACCTGGCAGTTTCTTCAAAGCGCATCGGGGCTGTTTCAGTTTAGCGCGAGTTTTTATGACACACCGGGCCTGAAACCATGTAGCGCACCTATGCGTTATAGTAATTAGATGCATCATGAGGGTTTGTACGGAGAGCACTGTGTCTTGGTGTGCCAATTTGTAGTACGCACCCATGTTTTTCTAGTTGAACGCACCGGTGCGGTGTAGGATGAAAAACGCACTAGAAAAAAAAAAAAAAAAAATATATATATATATATATATATATATATATATATATTTGCAAAAACCTTCACCCGCCAACCTCCTCTAGAAACCTCCACTACAAATGGATATCTAGGCTATTTTTATAAGGGGTTCCTCAAAAACATACGCTAGAGGGTCTTTTCCTTGTAATGCCACACAATAAAACCAAAATTACAATAGAAAATAAAAAATGTTTGCATCTAACATTTAACATGTAACATCTAGCACTTGCACATCTCCCCTATATTGGGTTGTAGAGTGATGCAATTAAAGATTGGAAACACACAGAGATGACTTAAAAGGAAAAAAGTATGCTTGCAACCTAGGAAGAATTGGCATTGGAAGACACCATAACATCCACTGATGGTGATAAAGCTTATAATCTTAGAAAAGGTTATATTTCACTACACATTCAATATTTCTTTACTTTTTATTGTATATTTCAAACATTGTACATACAAATATGTACATTGAAAAATGTCTAATTGTAGTTTTCAAGTTTCTGTGGTTGAAGTTGTTTATTGATTAAGGAATATCCACGGATATCAGACTTATTGTAGATGTTTTAGAGCCACCTACTTGGCCCATTATCAAGACATGAGAAAAGATGAAGATCAGAGGTGGAATTAATAGTAGATAGGACATCCATAATAACATGGACAAGAAACACAATTTTGACTATATATATATATATATATATATTGATTAAGGGTATATAATTATTAATACTAATTAGATTTATGTCGGTTAAAATTAATATTAAAGGTTTATTAAATCAATGCAACAATGATATATGTATTTAATTCATGTAATCCTATAATTATAATTAATAGATGCAATAATATATTATTAGGTGTCATTAATTAAGTATATATTATAAATTAAATCCCTAATAAACACACACACACACACAGACAAAGATATATAAATTAGAATGTTAAATATAGTCATATGCATATGTATGCAATTAATGTGTTGTAAATACATATATATAAAATATATCACATATATATAATATGGTTTATTATAATTAAGTGACACTTATTGAGAAAATGACCTAAGAAATCAAACTAGAAAAAGAAACAAGGGTACAAGAAAAAGGAAGAAAAAGGGTGGGGGGGAGTGGGAAAGTGATTTGCAGTGACCCAAGTCTCCCTTCTTAAACTTCTTCCCCTTCCCATTCGCCCCCCCAATCTATTTTTTGACACGATTACTTTATCATACCTTCCCTTACCCATCCTTTCCTTCCCCTCTATGCCCTCCCAACCTCCACGCCTCCTCCCTCATCTTTTTCTCTCTCTTTTCCTTGTCCCACTTTTCCCCTTTGTTTCATTTCTACTCGCTTTAATCCCTATTACACAGTTTTCCCTCCATTCCAGCTATCTTGCTCCTCTTTCTCCTTATTTTTCTCCCCTCATCCTCCTATCCACCTCTTACTCCCTTCTCGATATTTTATATTCCCCTACTCACTTGCTTCTCTCTCCAATTTCCCTCTTCTAAACTCTTATTCCCCCTATCCTTCTCCCTTCCTAAACATCTTCCCCTTCTCATCCCCCCCCCTCTTCCATATCTTCACCTCTCATCCTTAATCCTCCTCTCCACCTCTTACTCCATTCTCCATATGTTATTTTCCCCTACTCTCTTCCTTCTCTCTCCCCTTCCCCTCTCACGGAAAATTTTAAGGATGAAAAATTATCTTGAAGTTTAAAAACATTGGCGAATCTCACTAGTCCCTAACATGCAAACTATAAAATGCTTACTAATATATTTGTAAAATTGTTCAAATTTATAATGATTTTATATATACCCTTTTATATAATTTTGGTGATTTTTAAGGTAAAATAATTTTATATTTTAAAATTATGGGCAAATAATTTTTATAAAAAATGGAAATTGGCGAATATTTTTTTTTTCAAAATCATGGAAAATTAGCCCGCCTACAAATATTAGCCCATAAAATTTTCCATGCCTCCTCTAAACTCTTCTCCCCATATCCTTCTACCTTCCTAAAATTCTTCCCCTTCTCATTCCCCCCGCATGCCCTTTTTTCTCTCTTTTTCTTGTACCCCTATTACTTTAGTTAGGTTTATTTCTTAATGTGTTTCCAAAAAATTCTCCCCCCCACCCCCTAACACCCTTTTTTCTCTCTTTTTGTTGTACCCTTATTACTTTTGCTTTTTTTCTTGCTTAATTTGTCTCCAAAAAGTATTGATGGATGTTATATGATTTACTTCATGCAATTTTTACTTGAAGAATTTTGGTTCACGGTTTCCATTTTAAATGACATGTTTTAACATAATTAGTACCATGCACATGATGAATAACTAGTTGGTTTACATGGTTCATCGATAGTAATTTAACAATAACATGTCAATATTTTTTACGGTTATGCGTCATCATATGTTCTAAACTAACCCATAGGTTGAATGAGCTATGTGAGAGCCAAATAAGTGTGATATTAGAGTGGCTAATTGCATGGACATCAAATGAAAATTGGTATGCTAGGAAGCATCATTTTGCAATTTTTATATTGGTACAAATGCATTACTACAATATTTGGGAAATTGTAGGTATTTTAGGTAACAAAAGTACCCAAAATTGATATTCAATGGAAAATGTCTCATAAAAACAATAGTGTTGCAATAGGGTCGATGATAGGGTGTCTACCCTAGTTCTATTAAAAGGGTGAGGATATTGCCCACCATTTATCCTCCAAAACCTAGAGTAGCAAGAGAGTTGTGTTAAGCGCGACACTTCCATAAACTTATGGTGGTGATTTTCAATTTCCTATTGGGAAAGATTGGTCAAGGAAATTGACACCTCCTCTTATTAGTTCTATTTGGAGTTAAGTCAATATGGCTGATTTTATAATATAGTTCAACAAATAAAGGATAGGATCTGGAAGATGGAAGTAGGTTAAGAAGGAAGTGTCATTTGGTGTCGTTGATAGTGTCTTGGGATTTATTCATGTAAAATTAGTGTGTAAATTATTCCTTTTTTGGTATTAAATACTTCATTTAATTGTAATGATCTAGGTGAATATTTCATTCATGTTGAATTTTTGTGATTAATGAATTATTGTTTTTCTATTTATATAAATGTTTGATTAATGCATTACGATATTTATTGTATTCTCGACTTGATTGTGAGCCATCATGAATTAGAAATAGAGGTAATGGTTGGTTATTTTTAGTACATATACAACTAGTGTGTTTTTTAGCCATGTATGCATACATCACACATGTGCGTTAATATAATTATTGATATATTAGTTACTAAACTAGGTTATTAATTACTTCACTAATGGTTTAATCTGAGTGTAAAGTGGTATCCAACCATGATATTTACCCATGGTATATAGCCATGGTATCCACCACATGGTATTCACCCATGGTATTTAATGATAAAATAATGTAACTCAAAATGGAAACAAAAAATCATTATAAATAGGGGATCTCCCCTTTGGAAATGACATATTCACTCACCACAATGTAGTTGTAAGTTTTCCTCATTTAATATTTTCATATATTGTGATGTATTCAATGTGTGCATTTTTTATCAATGCTTTTGAGAATAGTTCCAGGGAATATTGAGTGTTTTCTCTCCTTTCTCGGGGCTCAAGTCTCCTGGATCTTGGTCCCCAAGATCCAAATCATGGCTCAATAGTTATGGAAAATTGTTTTGCTTAGGAAAATTTCTAGTTTCATTAAGAATTATCCTTGATATAATTTATTGATTAGCTTTGTGCATTAAATGAATTGGTAGTTGTTATAAAATAGGATAATGTTTATGTTTTAATTGGAAACATTAATAGGCCATGGGGGATAGCTCAATTGGAAATTGTTGTGTTATGAAGTATTATGTAAACTATGAGATTCAAGGTTCAAATCCCCCATGAGTCAAACCAACAATTTTTTTTTGAAAACATTCATGAAAAAAAATAAAAAGGGGATTCCAACTCTCTCTTTTATATTATTGCTTGATTTCATTTAATAATGTGTTTTATTATTACTCTTCTGGGCATATGTAGAAAGGAGATAAATTGAATGTAATAATAATGGTTGATGAACATTAGGAAGGGGGAAGGAAATGACAGAAGGATTGTTCATGCATAAAGGGATATTGAGAAATTGAAAGGGGATTCAATTTTTTTGGGGAAAATACACTTGGAGGTATAAAAACCCAAGTGTGGAACCCATGAGGTAGAATATTTATGGAATTGGGAGTGGAATATTGGCATATTATTGTTGTTATTATTATGGGACTTTGGGCACAAAGGAGTATGAAACCCATTACATTTTTTTGGGAGCTAAGGAGCTCGCAAGGTTGCTCCTAGCTAAATGGGAGGAAAAACATCCAGTTTTGGGTAGTGTTCAAGGCAAGGAGGTGTTTCAACTAATCTACATCAAAGAGTTTAACCAGATAAAGTGAGAGGTATCATACTATCTTAATCCCTAATCAAATATTGCTAAATTGTAATCTATGAGGTTCTAAATTGGAAATTATGATTTAAATTGAAATTTTTTGTGATCTTATCATGGAATCTAAGTTTAAATTTTTTCCCAAATAAATAACATACATTCTTTATTATTTAATGGAGATATGAACGTAGTATAGAATTTAGGAAGGAAAAAATATATTTTTACATCAAATTTCCTTTCATATGTTACATAAAATTATTATAGAGTTATTTTAAGCTCTAGGGAAGGTGCTACAAACTTCAATATACATCCTTACAAATCATATATCACTTAAAACTTTTAATTCATGGTTGAATGCTATTTGGTTTGATATTTAAGGTGAAGATTCATATCCACTCACTTTAAATCAATTTTGATACAGTTGATTTGTGATTGTATGTTTATAAATTTCTCCAGAAACTCTAAAAAATGTAATCGTATGCCCTAAACCAGCCTTTAGAAACCTCCAGAGTGTGGTCATATGGCTTAGAGAGACCTTCAAGAATCCAACAAGTAGTTATATTCCATAAAATGATTTCCAAACACCATGGACGTGATGTATATCCTCTTGGATTCCACGATGGTGTCCATAAGGCCCTCCATACATGGAAATATAATGGTAAATGAAAGAAATGCCATCAATTGAAAATGCCTCCTCATAAATGGGTGAGGTTAACGAGAGAGGGATGAGACTTATTTCTTCTTTTCTTCATGGTTTCTGGTGTTTCCATAATGGTTCTGATGCACTCATCCATGGGAGGGAATGATGCATGCCCTAAGCTCATTTATGGCTCGCTGCAACAGAGAGGGAATGTATTCCTCAAAAAGTTTTCCAACATTAAAACTTGTCCTCTCCATGTCATGTACTGACAGATAAACGGTATTTCGACCTCACGATACTCCTCCTTCTCCTGTTGTTATAAAAGTTTTGGATTAGTCACAGGATGGCAAGGGTAACGTAATATTGGGAGGTGAAGAAAGGTTTTATTTCCCTTGCTGGTTAGTTTACTATGTCATGTTTTGCACTGTGTGTTGGGTGTTTTGGAGGCCATTTCCTGGTAAATTGATACATAGTCACCCAAAGGAGTGAATTGGGGCTTCAGGAGATTATCCTTTCAAAGGTATTTGAATTCTTGAAAGAGGTAAATGTTCTTTATCCTCTTTTTGCACAACACAACCTTGGGGCATGTCTTCGAGTTGGTGGTCGTGCTTACCTCATTGTCTCTCCAAGGTTCTAATTTCTAGGTATCTCGTTCAATTGTCATGTTTTGGTCTATGGGGTATGGTATCCTCTGAATTTTTTTATCTGGTTTTAACAGTATCTTATACCTTGACATTTTAAAGAGGCAATTGATTATTTTATGGCTTATTTCTGCTAGTTTTGGGTTACATTTTTTGAAATTGGTGTTTGGAAATGGTCAGTAGTCGATGATTTTTTGTTATCATATTATGTGGGTAGTCTTGTTGTATCAATTTTCCTCTGCAAGGTCAAGAAATTTCGATTGGATAAGTTTCTAAGAGTGTATAATTCAGACTCTATAGTCGTTTCCCTTTTCGTTCTTTTGTCAAAAGTAATCACGATCTGTCAAGGTTCACTACAATATAAATTTAGATTTCCTTTGTGTTTTGGGAGTTTTGTATTTTGGCACTTAGTATTTCGCCTCCTTTCATAGATATCATCCTTTGTATTGCTCTGTAAAACCAGTGGTCAATGTTGATCAAACTTCATTTTTACTTTTTTGAAGCTTTAATGCTATTCAAAGATATCTAGTTAGAGGTTTACACTCCCATTTTATCCCTTTTGGATAAGCATGTTATCAAGGTAAAATCCTTTTATCAATAGAGAAATTATGTACCGACTTACAAATAAAAAGACCTATATGCTCTTAGATAGTTTCAAATGCTCAGATTGCAGCCTTTATTTCCATGCCTTTACTTTCAGCATTCAATTAGCATTACATCATGGAAATAAATCATGGTTTGGGCTCTTTCAACATGCATACATTCTCTTTGAAATTTTGTGACCCTTCCTCTCAAGTCATGTATACCCATTACTAAAGCTTCAACAACACCACATGCACTAAAACACACATGGTAATTATGTTGCTTATTAAATCATTATAATTGCTCACTTGAAACCCTTCATACCTAATTCCTTGTGCCAAATTGGAAACCTCCTTGAAGCATTTTGTTTTCATTCATATGCATGATTAATTGTGATATAAATTTAGGTTGTTTCTTCTACAAAAGAAATTTAAAGGGGGCAAAGGTGTTTTGCATACATATGAACAAAGCCATAAATGTTCATTGTCTTTTGTTTTTGTTTCGTAGCCCTTGATGTCAATATTTTGTGATGTAACAATCATTCTAAAGTTAAAAATTTTAGGTGCTTGGTGGCTAAAATAAAAATATAACCATATGTTGCTTCTTAAAAAATTGTTTATTACACCATAAGTCCCATTTTTGGAAGGTGCCTAAAGAATGTAATATTAACTTGAAACATCCCATATCTAGACTATTTTTTATAAATAACTAATAAGCATTGTGTTTTGGTACCTAGATGTTTGTATGGACATAAATATGTTCATAGGATGTCTAGTTGCTCAATCTTTATAGTCAATTTGATGTTAGTCCCTAAACAGGTTCCAAGTTAACGTGTGTAGGACTAGTGTTTTTCCTAACAATATGGTTGATTCCCAAGTATTAATTTGTTCTAGATAATAGTATTACAAGTGAAAAAAGGAGCATCAACATTTCTAAGATCCCACATTTCATTTTTGGAGATATCCATATTTTGCATCATCCACCAATATTTCGGGCTTCTTTGTAACACTACCTTGAATGGTGATTTTTCTCATTTCATTATATATTCTCGCAATCATGCTAGGATAATTTGGGAGTTTACATGTATTATTTTGGTAGCCACTAAGGGACTCAATGTCTCCACACCATGTCTTTGTTGGAGTATCTTCTAGTTTGACTATTTTACCACTCATATCACACATTTTTGTATGGTGTTTTAGAAACTTGTTTTAGTTTGTTTTGAGAATTCATATGATCCTATATGGATTTGGGTTCCAAGTAATTGAATCACTATTTTAATCAAATATCTACCAATTTTTTCCGTATTATCATCAACTACAACAACAACTTTTTCTATCTACCCTAGTAACATTTGAGTCCAATGCTTCTCTGGTTGGGAGAAATTATAAGGATTCTAATCCTTATGACTTACATATTTATTATCACCTCCAATTATTGTAATTAGGATATTAATATTGTGGATTCATTTTTTGAATCTCTTTTGGTTTCTTAGTTTTAGTGGCTAGTTGAGATTTTTATGGGAATTGTTGATATATTTCTCAACCTATTCCTTGACTTGTGTATAAATCCTAATTTGTTGGATATATAGAGTTTTTCTCTCCTTATATTATTGAAGTATTTTTCTTCTTGTAAATATATTTAATATTCTCACGTTCTTGATAAAAAATAGTCCAAGTTTGCAGTACCTCTTTGTGCATATGAACTTGGCTCATGAGTGGACTTTCCACTCCACTTGAAAATATCACATCAACCTTAGATATTGCTCAAGTGGGGTAGTTTTGATTGTTGATGCATGATATTTTGGGACATATTTGGAAGTAGTGCACTATCCAATTCAGATAAGGACTTAAGGGGTTGAGCATTCCAAAACTTGGTGGATATAATGGAGTGTATTGCATGTTTGGATTCACTTTGGCATGGGGCATGATGAAAGGCACCTTAGAAGAAGGAAACAACAAGGCACACCCCACCTATATAAAGAGGACACGAACATGCACAAATGAATTCATGGACTCATGGATTCATTCACTTAAGCACGAGGATCAATGAGTAATCATTCATATAAAGGACAAGGACTTTTGAAGTGTTGAGTTTTGGTTTTTACATATTGACCAAATTAGACATTGGATAAGTATTAGAAACTCTATAAAAATACTTGGACACCTTAAATAGTGTCTAAATCATGGTAGAGCTATAATAAGACTACTACTTGTGAGGAAAAGGATTTGTAGGAGGTATATCTACAAATTCTATGGGGGTTAGATTATCTATGTGTTGTGGAAATAAGTAGTTCTACCTTGAAACATTTGAATATATGTAAAATGCTTGGATACAACCTATCCAAATAGTTCCCTTGATGTATTATTGCAACATTCTTCATATACTTTGGGTGTTTCCCATACTTTTGTGTAACATGTAGTCTCTTCAGTTGTTGAATTTTATTATTTTTGCATTGATGAATATTGGGTGAATGTTAGAGTATTAAGGCCACAATTATATGTGTGCTTTGTGTTAGAGGTCTTAGTTGAATAAATTACGTGTAAATCTAAAAGGTGTATCTTAGGGTGTAGTGATGGGGGCAAGACCCTTAGTGAATAGGTATAGTATAGTTGTAGTAGGTACAAGTTGGTTAAGACCTTGTTGCCAAGGCAAGGAAATGTCACATGACTCACGGTGTCAAAAGTGAAAATTTTCAAGCTTAACATACAGTTCCATGATAGGTTGCATCAATGCTAACTTGGGAACTCTTCACCATGTTTTAGGAGGAAATAGTGGTGTTGGAGTAGTCTAAAAATAGGTGTATCATGATAAGTGACTTTAAAATTAATTTATGTGTTCTTTACCACATTTTGGTGGGTCTAGAAGGAACATAAAGTTTTAGTGGAAATTTTAGTAGGTGGTCACAAGAGTTGACATTGAGATATTGAAGTGGATGGAAGAGGACTAAGTGCCTTGGTGTAATACTAGGAAGTCGGGATAGACTTGTTGACATAGAACTTTGGTAAGTCCTTACTTGTGTTTTTAGCATTCATATACCAAGTGGAGTTTGAGGAAGCTTTCCTTTAGGTTACCTTGAGAGATAGACACAACAAAGTGTGATTGTCGTACCATTGCAATAGAGCTTTACTTAAGGAATAATTATTGGAATATGTTCTTGGTGCTATGGAATAGAAGCATAAAGAGTAAAACTAAGTCTTAATGACATGGGTTGGATAGATTATTTATACCCGCCTATGTTGTGACATGGATGGTGTATAAGAATAGTCTTGGAGGACAAGGGTGAAAACCATAATGGTGAATTGGGAAAATTTTATTCAAGGGGTTAATGAGATGTCCTACGATCAATTCACTAATATGAAGAAATCTAGTGTTTTCATTGAATCCTTGATTCCAAGATTTCAAGTTGTGACATACCTAACAGACACGTAGATTTTACCTAAGTTGGGTTCATTCAAGATAATGAAGCATGCCCAAGATGTTGGTGACATTATAGAAAGGAAGCATAAAAAAAGGCCTAAGTGCAAAGGTAATATTGTTGTTAGTTTCCTTTGTGACCAAAACCATTTTGTTATAAATTTCTCTTTAAAGGGAAAATCATAATCATTGGAAGAAGTCCAATTGCAACAAACTTCAAAGGAAAAGTTGTAACTTTTTAGTGCCTTGATAATGGGTTTGGGTAATTTTATAAGAGGAGATTAAGAACATAATTTACATGGTTAAGGTAGGGGTTACCTTTCTTTTATGAATGTGACAATGAGTGGGATAAAGGTGGAATAAAATATAGTAGACACCAATGCAACCCATATCTTTGTAAGTGAACAATTTGATAAAATACCTCATCATAAGACTAAGAACAACATGGCCTCATTTAATGTGGTGAATTTAATAGTGAAGGTAATAAAAAAAAAGTGGTTTTTTTGCTATAAATTTAAAGGTTGGGGATGGTTTAGAATTATATACTAGATGGTAGTTCCATTAGATGAGGACATCATCATCTTAAGATAGGAATTTATGAATATTATTAGAGTAGTTACCCCATGAGTAATGGGACCAAGAATTGTGGTGTGTCTAACGACTAGAAGGAAGTTAGGAAGGGTGTTAAGTATGTTCATTGTAAAGTAATCAAATACACTAGTGAGCCCATGAACAAAACTTGTGTCATCTCATGACGACATGAAGAACTGGTTTTGAGAAAAAGAACCATGGGTGTTTAATACAATGTTCTTAACACACATAGTAGGTTATTAGTGATGGAGATTTTGGTGAAGATAGTCTTAAAGAAGTTTGATCAATTGTGGAATTGGTAAACTAGAAGAAGGATGTTGTAGGAAATATGAAGCTTGCAACAACAACACTTGCAATATTTCATGACCAAGGAACTCGCCAAGGTGTAGCTTGTAACACTTTGGATTTTCAATAGAGAATTTAGTTTAGATAGATGCCAAGTTTTGATGGAAAATGACCTAAGTGTTTGGTATTAATAGTGCAAGAAGGAACTTGTCTAGTATAAGTATTAGTGGAAGGATAGTGGATCGACTGAAGGAAGATTGGCCTAAGCCTTTGATGGGTACACTTCAACCTTGTGAAGGCCAAAATTTGAGGGCATTGTTGACAATTTTTCATATGGAAAAAAAAAATTAGAAGGGATGACCTTAAAGGCTCTTGAAAAAAGTGCAACGACCTATTGAAAATAAAGGGTTGAGAATTTTTTCAAATATTCGGGCCCACAGGAGACAAATGAAGACAAAGGAAGGTAGAGGAACTTTTGTTAATGGTAAAAGTAGTGCATAACTTGGTATAATTTAGTGAATATGAAGGTTTGGTAGCCATGGGTTGTCAGTTCATAAAGTGTTTTAAGGTGGTTCGAGTTGAATGATATTGATAATTTTTTGCCAAACCTATTGCAAGACATGATTCTTAGAAATATAGTCAAATATATTATAAGGAGAAGGATGACTCTAATGCAATCATTAGATACTTGGGTAGAGTGTACAAATATGAGAAGATTTATAGAGATCTAGATATAGAAGGATGATTGTTTTATCAAGAGGATGAAACTATTGATGTTGGTCATCCTCTTATTCACTTTGAACTCATTTTAGGTTGTTTGTTTCCCAAGAGTAGGAAAGTGGGTATGAAGGTGTCGTCAAGTTAGTGCTTTGGTAAAAATGAAGAAACTTGGAAATTTCATTGAGTTGTAGATGGTGACTTGATAGTTTTGAGGAAGGTGTGGAGACATTTCCTTTATTTAGCAAAGTTGTATGGAGCATTGAAGTGTGGATGGAGTTCACTAATTTGGAGATCAAGAAGTGAATCCTCATTGTATGGGTGCAATTGTTGGACTAATAACCCAAATAGTTCAATGCATGGGGGATGCTAGTCATATAAGTGTATAGAAACATGGGTATAGTGGTCAAAGTATTGAAAATTAATAATTTTGGAGAACTAAAATTGGGAAATTTTGTGACTTTATTTATGAAGGTTGGGTCGCAACAATAACAGTGGTAGCAACAACAATGTTGTTAGTTGAGTAACCTTCTTAGTGAAGGTTGCGTTAAAGTAAAAAAATTAGTAGCGTGGGAATTTGGGAAGTAGTTTGAGGTAGAAATAGGTAAAGGAACTTAATTTCAATAAATAGATTGAGTAGTGGGAAAATGCATGGTGATTCTGGAAGTGCCATTATTAGAAGTGGTTGAAGGATATAATTGCGGATGGATGTGTGAGTTTTATTAGTAAATTGGAGAAAAATTTATTCCATGGATACTTTTTCTAGGATGAAAATAGTTTTAAGTGGGTGGGATGTAAGGCCCTTGTTTTGGAGCTAGTAATGAGCACCTTTTCCTATTTGTTGAGATGGTCATTAGAAAAATTTGGTTGGTTGTGATGGTATGTTGCAAGTTTGGACAAGAACACCTTCGGTGGTATTGCACGATGGAAAATGTTTCCTAAGTATCAAAGAGATTTGTAAATGCTTTCATTTGAGGTTTCTTTTAGAAGCTACATAATGTCTTAGACAATGGATACATTTTTTCTTGGTTCATGAGCACATTGGGTATTAATTTCTTGGTTTTCAAGTGCAACACCGTAGTCCATGGAAAATATTTCCTAGTTCACTTGGGTGCGCATCACAAATTTGTATGGATGTTGGTTTGGGAAGATGTGAAGCATAATGGAATATAGTAAGGAATGCCTTGGACATTGTTCAAGTTGGATGGTTGTGATTAAAAGGCATACTATATCTTGGATGCCTTGGTAAATGTTGCATGTTCTAGCTTGGATGTGGAACCAAGGGGCTAATAATTATAAGACTTGGTAGATAATATGGAGTGTATTGCACACTTAGCTCCACTTGGGCATGAAGCATAAGGAATGACACCTCAACAGAAGGAATTAGGGAACCTTCCACATATATAAACAAGGTGTGAACGTGGGAAAAGAAAATATGACTCATGGGCACATTCACTCAAGCATGGAGATCAAGGAATGATCATTCATTAAGTGGATAAGGAGTTTTGAGGGGTTAAGTCAGGGTTTTTGCATAATTAACAACTTGAACACCTGTTGAGGCTTAGATAATTCACATACAGAACTTAGACATCTTCACACGTGTTTAGGACATGTTAGAGCTAGAATAATATTGATGCATGTAAGGAAAGAGAGCTACAGGAGGTAGATCAATGGATGCTTTAGGGGTTAGATTGTGTAGGTGTTGTGGCAATAAGAAGTTGTGCCTTGTAACATTTGTATATTTGTAAAATAGTCTCATGTAACTTGTATAGAGTCCCTTCTTATATTATTGTAACATTCTTCATATTAAAAAATTAACGCATCATCTTGAGTACTACCCATACTTTTGCGTTGTGGCCTCTTTTCTTGTTGAATTGTATTGATCCTTGAATTGATGAATATTGGAAAAAGTGTTAAATTATTAATGTGAT
Source organism: Pinus albicaulis (assembly GCA_034641835.2). NCBI lineage: Eukaryota > Viridiplantae > Streptophyta > Pinopsida > Pinales > Pinaceae > Pinus > Pinus albicaulis. The sequence continues at coordinate 773,377,500 of CM076573.1, forward strand.
AATTTAACACCACAATGGAACATGTTCTTAGTGAAACATAATTTGGTTGTAGAACTTAAGTGCATATCTAACTGTTACACAGTATTTTTTCGCATTCTCTATTCCCTATCTAAAGTGTCGCCCTTTGTGTCACTCATTCCAAAAATGTCGCAAAGCGATAAAAGCTATGAAAACATATTCACCATGAATAACATGCTCAAAACATCCCTAAATAAATGGAGATTCAATGCATTTCAAAAAATTTGGAGAAATATTGTAAAAACCCTAATTTGCAGCCCCAACATAGTTCTCCCCTGCATGCCCTTGCGATTGTCACCCTATGTATAACTAGTAAACATCATTGGCAGCATAGGAATTAAATTTAAAATTCGCACTAGTCCTCTTCAGGCAGGCTCTCCAAAAATGGAGCAGAAGCTTCTTCCTCTAGAAGTCTCGAGAACGAAAGACTGGTATCATTTGGCTAGAGATTGAGTCGAGTTCTCCCATTTTGAGTCCTTCATCCTACCTTTAAGTAATTTCCCCTTAAGATATGGACCTTCCTCCTTCTTTTGTGGATCCTTAACCTCTCTAACATCCCTATAAATGAATTACATGCCTTCCTCAAATGGTTGGTCATTATTGGTTGCGTTTCTAGTGCTCAAATGCACCTAAACGCTGCCAAAATTCTAAGGAGAAGGAGTGTTTTAAGTCTTTGGCTTGGACTTGGGAACCCATCCTAAAGGAGGCCCCCAACATCAAGGCACCAGTTGTATGCTTCCCTCTTTAATTTATCAATAATACAAAGCATGTTTTACTTTCCATAAGCTTGTCAATGATTACTTGCTTAGTATGATGCTCCTTGATCTATCATATGGTTTACATTAGAATGTAATATACTATATTTTCTTCGTTTTTCATCGTTTGATCTCTCTTGAAGGTATTTGTGTGTCAACGAATAGCGAAGAGCGAGATTGGAAATAAGGAGATTAGGATTAACATCGACAAGTAACCGCATAGGAGTGAGGTATACCATCTTCCTCTATCATGGCATTCTGATTTAAGCTAGGAAAGTTTGATTGCTTTTGACTCGTTTGTTACTAGACTGACTCATTAGGCTACACGGATCGCTTCTATCCATATAAGGGATTGCCTGGATTAAAAAAAACGACAACTCCATTGGGGAATTCTATAGCCCTTTCAACCTTCCTTTTTTAATTTGTCTTTTTTGCTTAGTTTTGTCAACCTTTCAATGATCCTCCATTTTGATTGCTTTTGAGTCTGTACTTTGAGTAGTTTTTGTTTTAGGGTATCAGGTCTAGGTTTTTGCTCAAAATTTGTTTGTTTTTCCTAAGCCTTTCTTGCTCAACGCGTGTTTTTCTAGAAACAGTCACGCTGCCAACGCGGATATTTACAAGTACAGTCACGCTAAATACCCTGTCTTCCACTGCATGCCCACATTGGTCCAGTTTTGTAGACCAGCACAGGTTTTGTTGTGTAAAGTAGCAATGCCAACACGGGTTTTGCAGTCAAAAGTAGCGTTGGAGACCCTGTCAGCATGAATTTTTTCATGTAAAGTAGCACTTAAATTTGAGAATTTTTAGGGTTTCTGTTAAAAGGCCTAGTGTGTCCTGATCTCTGAATTCATCATCCTGCTCTGTGTGCATCAAATTTTTTCTGTTTGGCGTTAGTTTCTTTGTGGCGTGCAAAATTCCATCCCATACTTGAAGTGGTAAAAGTGAATTTTGGTTCATCCTTTGATTCTTTGAGCCAATTGAAATTGTTGTTTGTTGCTTATATGTTTGGAAGGAATATTGTTTTGTTGTTGATTGAAAAATATTAGTTATTTTGATACCATAAAATAAATCTATTTTTCATTGATTTAGTTTTCATCTCAAAGTTTACTTTTCGTAAAGTGCATTAGATCACATTGCATTGAAAATTCATTTTGATATTAATCATTAAACATAGATTGCATTGTTTGGTGAATGAAAACTGAAAAGTGCATTGAACGCATTCTCATTCAGCGAAAAGAAAAAGGAAATTTTGCATAGATTACATTTGCATACTTTTCAAAGGAATCACGCATAGATTACATTGCATGGTCTGACATCTTTTAAATATTTGAATTGGGATAGTGAAAGTGAAATAACTAGTTAAGGGCATTTTGCTTGTTGCATTATTTGGTTTTTGCATCATTGTTTGAATCTCTTCCCTATACTAGATAGCATTCGTCGAATTGGAAAGAATCATTTTCTCATGCTAGTTGCATCATAGGTGTTCAGGTGACATCGATTTTAAGACTTCAAATTGAAATTTAAATCAAGATCAACTTAAATTCTACCTCAATTAACCTAAGGAGCATTTGGAACTCAATGAAAACATATAGATTTATGGGCTAGAGATGTGTTCCGACGTCATAAAACATAGGAGATGTCGTTAAATGTCTGTGTTTCATCCCGGGGGTGATATCTCGTTCCACGTACGGAAATATATAGGACTGTTCTCCAGTACTTTCAGGTATATTGGAGGCGTTCCACATATGAAAGTATATAGGAACGCTCTCACCCAACAATTACGCATCAGACAACACTACTATGGACTTGAACTCCCACATACCGTCGCATATATTTTGGGAGTCCCCACTAGGTTTCTATCCTACCATAGATTATTGATTCGCCTGCCTTGTAAACGTGATAAATTGAACTCAACATTCGTGGAGATTAGATGCCATACTTCTTGGTTCTCCAGGAGGTATTATGCGGTTCACGGTTTCTTGGTAAATCCTTTATGCCTAGCTTACTCCTTTTTTATTTATTTTGTTGTTAATTTCTAAAATTTATTACCCACGGAATAACATCTTACATGTGCACGACTCCTTAGTAGATCTTAGGTTGAGACTAATGGCGACAGTTCCTGAGTTTACCAATCAAGGAAACCCCTCAAGTGGGAATCCTAGTCATTTTCCTTCTTTTGGAAATGTTGGCGCTCTCTATATGGCAACGTTGTCCCTCCCAGGATTAACCTTTGGTTTTCCAGTTTGGTTATTTTCAACCCCCGTGATTACAAATGTCCAAGCTGCTTCTCAATCAAGTTTTCCTCCGCCTGAACAGTGTCAAACTCATGTTGATCCTAAACATGACCCCTCGCCTTCTTCGCCTATTTCTTCACCCCATTCTTCCTCTTCACTTGGTGAAAGTATAAATTATAGTAACCAAGAAGCTACAAAGAAGAAGAAGAGAATTAAGAAGAAGAAAAATAAGCAAAGGGGAAACCAAGCAACCATATCTACCAATGCAACTAATGTTGAAAAATCTTCCATTCAGTCCCGCAAAGTTAAATTCTCTTGCAAGTTATGTAAGGGTGACCACTTTCTTATGGATTTCCTGGATAACACTAACAAGTTATAGCTCGAGGCATAGTTATAGGAAAGTTCCTAATTGAAGAGGTGTAATCATGTAATAGTAGGTGTTGGTTGATCAAGCCCCTGTGGTTGAGGCAAGAAAGTGTCACACAAATTTGATCATTGGAGGTGAATTTTTTTGCGTGGGACTTATAGGTCTACGAGAGATTTATTTTGAACAACTTCTTGATAGACTATGAGAAATTCCAACCCAACACAACACTAGGAAACCATTAATCCGTAGTGATTTTTCATCAACCATCACCATCAAGGTTTTTATCATCTTTGTGAAGGTTAACTCTTGATAAAAAAATTCATTTTTTTTCTCTAGGGATACCTTCTAAAGAATAAGGTCAATACATGTTTGCATGGCTAGCTTCCATGCATACGAGATTCTACAGGATTCGAAAATTGTATCATAATGAGCAACAAAATACCACTTGATTTCCTTTGTGTTAATGACCTTTCTTGAAGCCATATTTAGAGCATGAATATTATTATAATCTTTAATAGTATCTAGTGGAGTTTTGAAAAAATCCTTCGTAGGTAAATCCCTAGTTTTGAGCTAGTGAGGCCTAGATTGAATCTAGGTCCCTTTGGTCTTTAAAATTTCATTGTCCTTCAAAATTTGGTAAGTTTGGCTACGTGATATTGGAGCAAAAAAGCATGAGGAGTGATATGAAATAGGCATGAGGCTTCTTCAAATTATTTCTTGGTTTCTTTATGGTATACTTATCAAAATATTGTTATTTGTTGGTTGAATCCTTGTCGGAAGTTTATAATTTGGCCTATTGCACGATTCCACCACTTTATCCATCCATTAGCTTATATAGTCTAAGCCATCAAGTTTTAAATTTGTAGGATGGAATTGAATACAATTTGGGAAATGGAGATGATATACACTGAAGATGTATCTAGAATTGGGTAATTAGTCACCCTTCACAATTAAAGAAAAAGTATTATATTCATGTAACAACAGCCTTTACCCAACACCCAAAGTAGGAGGTAGTCACCATGCATACCAAATATTCAAACTATTGTTATGAAAATGGGGTATAAAAATTTCTACCTTCTCTAAACTCAAAATAACCATTACCAGTGTGTTCGTCTCGTCAAGACGAATCAGGTGATATAAAATATTTCCTCAATCCGAACTCGAGATAGAGGAATATTTCATCTTAAAGAGTAATCATTTCCACATCATCTAACTGCCATGTGGCAGCCTACAACTAGCTTGTGTGGCAATCGGGCTCTTGGACCAATCAACGTCGGCCTTCTCTGATCACCTGTTCGAAGCTCTTTATTTCGTCTGACTGAATCCATTGGTCATGGATTAGCCACGTCATCTCGGGGAGTTCATTGTGGCTCTCCTTTACCTCCAGGATGATGTCTAGGGACACATCATCCTTTTCTTTCATGCTGAAAGTTCCTAAGCGTGTTTCTTTGATAGTCATCAGGGTTGTGTTGTCGATCTTACATCATGTGAATTGGGGCCATATGACCTCCTCTCCCTATTGTTCCACCTTTTCACTCTTAACTACCACCACAATCTATTCCTCGTCACCCCGCTTCTATCATCCTAGTGCCTCCTTTGTTTCACCTCTTTAATTTTCTAGGTTATAGCATCGGGCTGACCTTGCCAGTAGGACCCTCTCTCCACAAATCAAGTACGCGCTCTGCTAATGTGGTATAACTTACGTCATCCCTGAAAGTCTTTCCCAACGCATTCAATTCTTTTGCCCCAGCATTCCTCTGGGGCAAGACTTGCAGGGTGAAATTAGGTGATGTCTTCCCTCCCTTGTGTTCCCAATGCTTCCTAGTGTGCCTCCCTTTATTCTTCCAGGCTAAACTTTAGAACCGCATGGGCAGTAGACCACCCTTCTATCTAATCGAATGATTGTCGGGCACACATCATGTTAGGTCCCTATAATACTAGTGTACCCCCCTTATAGTGCAGCCCCCTTATTTTTATTGTTAATAGAGCCCCCATATTGTTATTGTTGTGCCCCATAGAAGCCCACTATTGTTATTGTTGTTCCCTTACATTATTATTGTTATGTATGCTCTGCTTTCGTTGTGACCACTTAGACTCCTATATATAGAAAGGAGGTATTGTCATTTGAAGCATCTAAGAATTGTTCATTTATGTGATGTAAAGGAGGTTTCTCCCTCGAAGAGGGTAACTCTTAAGTCATTTATCTATCTTTTATTCTATTTTGTGATCTGGTTGCATAACATTTGGTATCGGAGTAATGTGCTCAAAAGAAAGTGAGACTATTTTAGTATTGACGCAAAAATGCTTGTATAGATTCATACACTTGCAACTGAATGACTCAATATATATATTAAGTATGTACAGACCTTGCTAAGTAGGAAATTCCTTGATAAACATTTCTTATAATGAAAGATGTCTTTCATATCTAATGTTTCCAGGTCTTAATCTAGATGCTTGCGGATCCTTCCACATATGGTAACATTCCAGAATGCATTTGGATTACTTACTTATGTGAAATTTCAACAAAGTTAAGCATATTATTCAACATACCATTTCCACCCAAGTTGTGATACATGTTCCTACATTTATATATGTTATATTCAAACCAGAAATGTAAGCTTGCTATTCCTATGGTCGTCATACTACATAATGAGAAATTCTCATACTAGACATTACCATAACATAATCAATCTTTCTACCCATTATTCCAACACATACCAGCTATCAAGGTTCTCAACCCAGATTTCCTTAATATTACAACACCAAGAAACCCATATGAAATAAAACAATTATTCATGAGAAATATCAACCCCTCATGCACATAATAGGGATGCATTTTTAGATTATACCTAGGAACACAAACCTAAGAAACAACCCCATTGAATTCACTGAGCAAGCATTTAATTAGTGCAATCCTAGTACTATCACAAGTGAACCCTTACTGGAGTAGAAGGTTAGCATAAAGCCATTGATCCTATGAAGCATTCAAGCTTATCAATACATCCTCATATGGACCATAACCTGTCATTGAACATATCTACACAATGATCCAAGACTTATCATCCAAACCATTAGCCTACCAGTCATTCACATTTCAATCTGGAATCCATACAAGGTTTACACATAAGAAATACTTGGATTTATAATGAATATGGGCAACTGAGTTTGGGACTTCAACTCTCCACCCAACCATAGAAACTCTGAAACCAAGCTACTTGCAGTTTTCCCCCCCAAGCTATATTCCAAGGGTTTGAGGTGGTCTTGATTTAGGGAATAAACACCAATCTACCAGATTAACCAGTGACTCCAGAGGTTCTTCTTCCTCCACCCACCAGTGGCTCAAAAATTCACCAATGCACAGGGAGAACCAGAGGCCAACTGCCTTCACCCTCCAGCTATCCAATGAAGGACAAGCAGTAATCAGAGAATACTAGAGGCTTGTTTCCTCTCCCCTCTTCCACGACGCCTCCTGCAGCTCATTTCTCCTTTGTCTACTATGAAAAATTCAAACATTTTGAAGTTGTTTCCTGCTTTTTCTCAATGGATGCCTCTGCGACACGACCTCTTTCCTACAAAATTTGGTATTCCTTGCCCGCTCCCGTATGATATCTAGTTCTCTATCTTTTTTCTACTCATTTTCCTCTCTCTCTTCAGGTCGAGCTCCCTCTCTTCATGAATAAGGAGAATGAGTCTCCTTCTTCCATGTCTTTTTCTACTACGCAATTTCTTGCCAGCACTCTATCCTTCATTAATTTTCATGTCCTCTTTGTTGTATGTTTTATTTGTTTTGGTTTCCAAGCCAGCATAGGCTTGTCCCAGGTGTTGCAACCCAATAAATTTCCATCAATAGTCCCATTCCATAGACCATCCTATTAGTGGAAATTCTAATCGGAAGTGTACGAAACAATCTCACTTTATTTGTGCATAATAAACAACCCTAACATCAAAGATGGCTGTCAATTTCTTTAGATCTGCAGTTAGTGATCAGAATAAATGCTACAAAAATCCAGATCTATGTAGTTAATTAAATACATTAAACAACAAGAAATAAGCAAGAGTTTCTCCATGCATCCAATGAACAAGACAATAATTTTTAAAGAATTTTTTGTATTATGACACCTGGGAAGGGAACATAGAAAGATGTTACTAGTCCCCCTCAATGGGATGGGTTCTTGTATGTCCTCAGCGCTTCAAATCTAAGATCTCTCTCTCTTGAGAGTGCAGAAAACCCAGACAAAAATGGAACTCAAAGAGAGCTCACAAGCAAAAAGTATAAAAATATGACAATGATGGAGGATCAAAGTTAGACCAAAAGTATAGATCCAGAGTGAACTTTAGGCAACAAAAGGTAGTGAATGAATGGAAAAACCCTTCTATTTATAACAAAATATTGAGTTAGTCTAGATATTGGTGCATAATTAAAATATTATTAACCAAATCTAAATCCAACTTTTATGGAATATTTTATTATTTTTGTTGGGAGGAAAAAAATTTGAATTTGGTCAAATCCCTTTATTTAGAAATAATAAATAAATAAATGATTTATTTATTATTTTAAGAATGTGGTTAAGTAATAATTAAATAAATAATGATTTATTCAATTATTTATGAATGATTTAGTCAAATTTAACAAGGAATATTATTTAAATAATGTTTTAAATCATTATTCCTAGAAAATAATAAGATAAATAATGATTTATCTAATTAATTTTCTTGGTTTGGGTTAAATATGACCAAGAATATTAATTAAACAATGGTTTAATTAATTATCCCTTGAGGAAAATCAAACAAATAAGGATTTATTCAATTATTCCTCATGGGGTTTCTTGTTTAGACCAGAAACAACTTAATAAATTATGGATTTTTAAGTTATTTTTCATAGTGAAAGCAATTTTACTATGGTAAAATTGGTCTTACATGGCATACTTTGGTCCATTTAATAGTAACAGGTTATATGACCAAAAAATGGTGTAACAGATTGCCCCCCAACGTGCGAGCGTTAGGAGCTAATCGTATGACCGAAGTACGTTGTAAGAACACAATCACTAAACACCGAAGGGGGAGTCAAAGAGAGAGAAATGTAAGGCAGACTAAAGTGCGAGAGGAAAAGACCCTGAGGAGGTGAGACAAATAGGTGTGACAAGTCCCTTTTATGAGTGAGTACCTGTTCTACATGAGGCGAGGGAGGCATACCTATGACCGCCGAGATAACAAAGCACAAAGAATAATGATGCGTCCAGCAAACATGGGACTGAACTATATAGTACATGTTGGCATAAACATGGGCCAAATAAAAACATGATAATGGATCCCACATACATATTGTACCTGGGACAACAACCATGACTTATACAATAATATCTGAGTACATGAGATGTAAGTACAACTAAAGAGGCCCTGTAAAACAGGAAAGGGCTCTGAAAACATGAATTATACACGCAACTAGAAAGGCGTTGTGAGCGGCTAAGGCCAGAACCATCAAATATATAAAGTTGCATCCAAGGCTGTAGTAAAAAATTCATCAGGGCATATGGGGGGCTACCTAAAGGGCCACTGCCTCATGAGGTCTGGAGACTTCTCACACATACCCGAGAATCACTGGTATCATTTGTTGCATCATTGAACCATCGAATATACGGATCTCGATCATGCCATGTGGAGCTAGAACTGATAAACAATCAAGTCAAAGGGCAATAAAGGTCCCTTTGCCTGATCCAAGGCACCGAACAAAAGTGGAAGATGGAACCAAGGTACACCGCCCTCTAAACCTGTCTTCTGGAATGAATAAGCTGATGTCGACAGAAGGAGGTTCGTCATAGGTGAGGTAATGAGGAATCCTCAACTAAGGCATGAGGGATAATAGTAGAGTGATTGATAGACTGACACCAGGGATGATGGTGGAGTGGGGGGTACTGAGTAGCGGGATGACGACTTCCCTTGTTAGAGCATAAAGGGCATGGATGACCTGGAAGCTATTGACTCGACTTTGGAGGGGATAGGGGACAATATGAATAAAGGAGAAAATGTGTGACATGAGGGAGGTACAAAGCAATGAAGTATGGAAGACTATGTCGGGAGACAAAAGGGACTCGAGACAGAATCCATGGATGCGATGATGACTCAACTTGAATGCTCTAAACAAGGGTTACTCGATGATGTTGCCACACAGAACAGGCTCGGTGGGGACCATAAAAACATGAGTACCAGATGGTTACTCATGACAAAAATCGACAGGAGCATGGACAAGTATGAAGGCAAGGTGGTGCCCCAAGTACAAGTGTTGCAAGTGAAGAAATTCGGTTTTGAGAAGCGGTGAAGTGACCCTTCTTGGAAAAAATGTGTCTGGGTGAAGTATCAAATCACCAAAAACGAAAGGATACCCATTTGAGAGCTCAATGAGAGCTTTCCAACGGTGCTGATGGTTTGTCGAACCGAGCTACGGTTTGGTTGTAGCTGACGAACGAAAAATCTGGGGTTTCTCTTTTAATAAGGCATTTTCCCTCCAATTTGATTCATTTGCAAGTGTAGTTGTGGTGAATGTAGAGAGAAGAAAAGGCCCTAAATTTTGCGACGATCATAGCGGACAAACCGACCATTGGAATCAAGATCTGTCAATTGTAGGTAAGAGGCCTAACCATACTCTTTCAATTCAGTGGATTAAAGTTTCAAATTAGGCACCCTAAGCCCAAGAACAAGCCAGGTCGCACTTTTTGGGGTCTATTATGCGACCTGGGTAGTAGGTACGGGGCAGAAAATAGTGACCTATCCCAGGAAATGACCTAAAAAGTATGACCTATCAGAGAAAAGGGGTTTCAGTGTTGTTTTTGGCTGAGAGCTGGGTTTTTATGGCTATGATGCAGTCTTTCCTTTCTGTACGCTGACAAACATGATGGTTTTGTGTAGATATGGCAGAGTTGAGGATCAACTAGAGAGAGAGAGACATGGATGCATTATGTTTTGAGATCTGAGGGGATCATGTAGTTCGCGCCGCATTGACCAGGTTTGGGGTCCTCAAATTATTGAGAACCCACTGATGAGGGCAGGAGAGCCCTTGCTTTTCTAAGGATGGCCTCAATGCTTCTTGGAAGGATGGTCCTGATGAAGAATCAAGGTAATAAAATAATACGAGAATGAACTGCTAGAGAAGGTCTAGAATCATCAAACATGATGGTTTTGTGTAGATATGGCAGAGTTGAGGATCAACTAGAGAGAGAGAGACATGGATGCATTATGTTTTGAGATCTGAGGGGATCATGTAGTTCGCGCCGCATTGACCAGGTTTGGGGTCCTCAAATTATTGAGAACCCACTGATGAGGGCAGGAGAGCCCTTGCTTTTCTAAGGATGGCCTCAATGCTTCTTGGAAGGATGGTCCTGATGAAGAATCAAGGTAATAAAATAATACGAGAATGAACTGCTAGAGAAGGTCTAGAATCATCCCCACCCACCAAGTCAAACAGAGGGACCAAGTGGTAAGTATGGTATCACACAAAGTATAATATTTGAAGATAGGGTATCAAACATCTACGATATATGGCTCGCCGGAGAGGTCGATAGGTCCAACTATCCAAGAAATGGGAGGAAAATCGACCATACCTAGATAGATGGGGTCTAGGGCGAGACTTATGGTAATCATATGAGAAGATGGCTAGGGGTGCCATCATTCCCCCAAGCATGGGATATTGTCCCTAAGCATATGTGATGGAGGGGATTGATATGGAATACAGAGGTGGGAATGATGCCCCTAGCCAGAGGAGTTTATGGAGCGCCATATATCGTTTCACTATACCAAAGAGTGCCTTTGGAGATAATGAACTGGTGCTCACTGAGAAAATATAGAGGTTGGTCAACAAAAATGTCTAAGGGATTGGGTTGTTGATGTAAGATGAAGGAATGATGAGGGGGGTCATCCCTAGAGTGATATGGAGTGATATGGGACTCTAGATATTCTTCCAAATGGGGAATAATAACGGTACTAGATTCGACACTACCAGATGCACTAGGAGGGTTGTGGAGAATTTATTCTCCTGGACTCTCAAATATGTGTGCCCCCTTACCAAAACATTGGGTGTCAAGGTAATGACCACAAGGTGTATGTGGTTTGAATGCATGGTTTCGATGTAAGGGGGGGAAGATAAAGTTAGGGGTGGTAAATGCTTCCATAATGTCATCATCGCAATAGAAGATGGGGTGACCAGTGGAAGAAAGACCACGTGGTGGGGTGAAGCTACTTGACTCATCATCATGAGAAGAGAGGTTCACATGCACATCGTCACGGAGGGTGACATAAGAACAAGTATATGATGGATCCACCGATGTTGAGCCAAAGGTGATCGTTTAAGAGAGGTCAGGCGAAACAAAAGGGGGAGCCCCAGAGGGGTCTTCCACTGTGGATCTCATAGATGATGACAGGTATAGAATGGTGGCCGAAGGCTTCGTCATCACCACATCGGGATGGGGAATTTCAATGGGAGCAGATGTTCCTCTGGTTTTTCCGAAGCAAAACTCACAAATAAGGGAGAGGTGGACTCGTTACGCTTGGCCTTGAATTGGCGAACCGCTTCCAAAGAGATGCAGTAGCCTTCAAGGCGGGGGAAGAGGTGAGTATAGTTGCCATGGAGATCACACAAAGAACAGGGGTGGTTTGTGTGTATGGTCTTGGGTTTCTTTGCTGCATTCAGTAAAGGAACAGGGACCTCTGGGACCTTAGACTTAGGAAACGCTACATGGACCATGGGCTTGATACGAGGTAACTCAGGATAATTATTGGTGGTATGACCGACAACATCACACAAAGCACATGGGGGGGTATGCTTTGGAGGCTGAGGAGGAGCAAGGGTTGTCTGGGTAGCCTTTTTCTTAGGTGTCTTCGTGTAGGCTTTTCCCCCCTCACCTGAGGCTTTCGCAACAGGAGTGGGTTCCTATTGAGGTGGCTGAGGCACAGAAGCAAAGGGAGGGGTCATGGCGACCGGTTGAACCGGGGTCAAAGTTGTATAAGGTTTGGGCTGACTAGGCGGGATAGTGGTTGGGGGATCAATGTATCAGACTGGGATCCCTAGGGTCATGTTAGAAAGAGACAAGGTAGCCATAACAGGTACCGAAAATACTCTGGGAGGGGGAGCAAGAAACGGTATCTAATCGGAGAGATAATGGCCAGGCGGGATAGCTTCGAGATGGTTAAGGCCAAGGGGAACCATTCCAGGAGGGTAGATAGAATCATGGACACCAGCTACAGATGAAGGGCCTTGAGGAGGGGGTCCTGAAGGCTGAGTCGAGGTGCTAGGATCAAGTTGTGGAGGACGAGGCTGCTGACTAGTCGAACCGGTCCATTTGAGGTCAGATCGAGATGATTGAATCATGCAAACATTCGACGATCTAGGGTCACAGATAGGAGGAGGGAGGCCAGGGAATGAACCAAGCAAAGAGGAATCTTTATAGACTCCGGGTGAGACATTGGTCGAAGGTTCAACTATTTTTTTATTGGCCACCGAAGAGATGATGGACTCAGGAGAGGTCTGAGACTTCAGTTCGTAATATGTTAACTGATCGATGGTGACGATATTTCCATTGTGATGAAAGCACATCTTACGGTGAACCGCAAATGGGACAACAGACATCGCATAAGTGTAGCTATGACCCAATAGAATGTTGTAGTCTAAGGGGGCATCAATGACTTCAATGTCAACACAAATAGTCTTGCCCGCAAGAGTAATAGGACAATTGTGGAACATGCCAAGGGGCTGAGAAGAGTGGCCACCCCACGCACGGAGGGTGATAATGGAAGGGGCTAACTCAGGAGATATGAGTTGCTTCCAAACAGAAGTGGAAATCATGCAAGTGGATGCCCCTTCGTCAATGATACAACGGCAGACGTTGGCATTCCGGATTTTGATAGAGATTTGGAAGGCAACGGATGCAGGAAGGGGGGCATGCTCTTACCGGTCAATGTCAAATACAATCAAATGATCATCTGAAGGATCCACAGCACCCATATTAGTTAGTAGAGCTTTTCTTTGTGAAGGGCATGACTGGAGGACTTCTAGCATTGACATGGGGTCAATGGTATTGCGCCAAGTCATCTACTATACTGTAGGAGTGGGCATCTTTACCAGAAGTAGTGTTTCGGCGTAATGGTCCCTTGGGGATCTTGGTATGAACCTCTGCCTTAGGCTGAGGGATTAGTAAAGGACCATCAGGTGTCGAAAGAGGCTCTGTGGGACCTGATGACAGGGGCTCGGTGGCAGATGTAGCGAGGGGCTTGGTGTCTTGACGGGACCGAGTCTGAAGGTTGAGGTCAGTGGTATTGGGTTGGTCATATTTCATCATGAGGATCTGGTAATCAGAGGTACCAGATGGAGGAGGTTGAGTGGCCGCCTGACGTTCAGGGGATTGGGCAGCCACATATCCTTGCTGGGGGAAAGGATTGGTAAACACAACCAGTTGGATAGGGGCAACATTGGGAGGAACCGAAGGGGAGGCTTGTTGTCCTCGGGATGTTGCTTGAGCTTCCCACATCTAACACATCTTAAGTAAAAGAGGACAATCATGGGTATAGTGACCTTAGACACCGCAACAAGAACAAGGATTATTAGTGCGAATAGGCCTGTCATGCTTGGGTTGAGTGCCACGTTGCTGGGTTGCAGTGTTAGATGTATTCCCTTGGGGATTGTTTCCTGGATTTCCTGGGGCAGATTGGTTTCGGTTGCCTTTCCTCTTATTTTTGGAAGGAGGAGGATTAGTCGCACTCTGTTGAGTATACACCTAACCCAGAGGGGGCGGTGGTTGCTGCTGCGTAGCTTGAGAAAGCAAGGGAGGTTGATGTGCTTGTGCTAGAGGAGCTAGAGCACCAGGCAGTAAATACAGATAATAAGAAGGTTGGGCAACATTGGGGTAAACAGGTTGGGAAAAAGGAGGAGGCATGCCGTATCATGGATACATGCTGCTGGGAGGGGGAAAAGTGTTGGAGGAGCTGGCCCCTCCCTTAGGGAAACCATAACCCATGGGAGGATGAGTGTATGGATGTGAAAGGGCTCCAACAATACCGCCAACGGCATGGGATGCCCTCAGTGCATTAACACCACCGGGTCTAGGGAGATTAGGTAAGAGGGTATAAACATAACCAGATTGTGTGTATATTAAGTCATATTTCAACGCAATATGGAGGGCAGATTCCTCATTATGACGGAAGTGAGATGTGACATCTTTTCCAATAGAAGGAAAAAGGGATCTGAGAAAACAGTCCATGTAGACACGGTCTTCGAAAGCAGGGGCTCGACATAGGCTCTTCCTTCTGCACCATTCTTGAATATGGTCAGATAGGCAGGTAGAAGAAGTTTGACGAAAAGAGGTCAAGAGTTCGGTATCAGTGTCATAGCGAAGGGGGAGCTGGAAGTAAGACAGAAAATCCATGGCAAGGGTTGCAAAAGTAGTATGAGAGGAGGCCTGTCGACATACCACTTGGAAGCTTCTCCAGTAAGCGTACGCTGGAATAACCGAAGACGGACAGAGTCATCGGTGATGGAGTTAGATGAACACCACATGTGGAAAGAACGAACATGTTTGGTAGAATCCTCTCCAGCATTTCCTTCAAACTTGGGAATGTCTGAAGGAAGCTTGGTTGGCATAGCAAACCAACCAGGATCATGGTGTATGGGGTCATTAATCAATTGGTTGAAATTGGGAAGGCTTAGGCCTGCAATATAAGGAAGTAAGGGAGTAGACAGAATAGTTCCTGTTGCGGCACCACTAGTAGCATTCCAAGCATTAGGGCCGAGGCTGCCATCAGCGGTAGGTCCTGAACCGGACATGATGAAGGTGAGAGGTGGAGGAGAGCTGGGGATAGAACCAGAAGGGGAACCCGATGAACCAGAAGCAAAGTCAGAATGGGGACTCAGTGGAGGACGAACTCGAACCCTACGCGGAGGAGTAAGTCTTCCTAACGGAAACTGAGGATGAAGGCCTTGGAATCTCTGGGATAAATTCCTTGGGGGCCAATGATGGAAAAGAGACATGGAACACAATAAGGAAGAGAGAAAAACAAGAGCAGGGAGCTGCAGGATCAATTGATTACAGTGTTTAGGAAGAGAGGTAAACAAGGGCAGGGAGGTGCAGGATCAATTGATTACAATTTTTAAGTCTTGGCCTAGCGGTGTAAACTAGGCGCTATTTACTTAGGGTGTGCGTGTATGTGATAAGTGTGTTGATTTTAATTAAGCCTAGATGTGTGTAGAGAAAAAAAAATTGTTTTATAACTGTAAATAAATCTGAAAATGATAGTAAAGGAAATTGAATGCGACAGTAAAATAAACAGCTAAAGATGCATCAATTTAAACCCCAGGATGAGGGCTTCCCAACAACTAGTCTATGGGTGAGCGAAATCTAGTCAAAACACACAAAATGGAAAATGGATCTAAAGTCAAGAGGGACGATGATCTAAAGGTCAGATCTATTGGAAAAAGGGGCAAATAACAACAAAAAACCAAAGGGAAAACTGATGCAAAAAGGGTGGCGAAAGGCTAAAACCTAAAGGGAAATGGAGGGGACCCTAAAGGAGGACCAAACAAAACTGAAAAGCAGTGTTTTGGATGGATGAATAACCGATCTGAAATGGATCTGAAAGTGTAGGTTCAGATCTGGAAAAAAAAAAGGGTGAAAACACTAAAATCTCAGAAGACCTGCTTCAGCTAAACTCCTCCTAAAAAGGTGTAAGCATACTGAAGCCCTAAGGGGCTTGGTTCCTACTTCGATGAGTAAAAATTAGCAAGTACAGGTCCAATATGGGTGAAGAGGGAGGTCAAACAACCCTAAACAGTGGCCCAAACAAACCCAGAAAAATCACAGAAAAAATCCCACAAAAAGTACAGGTCGTAGTTTCTGACCAGTTTTCCGCTGAGGTCGCAGTTTTTATGTTTTTTTCCGCTAACTGAGAGCTGAGGTCACAATTTTTGGCTCAAAAAGTGCGACTTGCACTTCCGGCTGTTTCAGGAGCATATTTCAGAAAAAAAAGGGTTGTCTCTGTTGCGGCTAATACCTGTCACATGTCCAAAGGGCCCAGAAACACACGGAAGTAAGAATTTTTACTGTTTATGGTTTTAAATGTTAAAAACAACATCAAGAAATGAAAAATAAGAAGTTGAAGAAAAACCATAGGGGTTGAAGCAGCTGGTCATGCAGGGATCTGAAAAACGACAGCGGTCATAATTATAAACCCTTTTGGAGTCGCAAATTGTTAGCGTGCATTCTAATCGAAAAAAACTCACTTTAGTTTTGCATAACAAATAGTCCTAACATCAAATATGGTTGTCAATTTCCTTAGATCTGCAGTTAGTGATCAGAATAAATGTTATATAAATCCATATCTATGCAGTTAAAGACATTAAACAACAAGAAATAAGCAAGAGTTTCTCCATGCATCCAATGAACAAGACAAGAATTTTTAAAGTATTTTTTGTATTACGACACCTGGGATGGGAACATAGAAAGATGTTACCAGTCCCCCTCAATGGGATGGGTTCTTGTATGTCCTCAGTGCTTCAGATCTAAGATCTCTCTCTCTTGATGGTGCAAAAACCCCAAACAAAAATGGAACTCAAAGGGAGCTCACAAGAAAAAAGTAGAAAAATATGACAATGATGGAGGATCAAAGTCAGACCAAAAGTATAGATCCAGAGTGATCTTTAGGCAACAAAAGGTAATGAATGAATTGAAAAACCCTTCTATTTATAACAAAATATAGAGTTAGTCTAGATATTGGTGCATAATTAAAATATTATTAACCAAATCTAGATCCAACTTTTATGGAATATTTTATTATTTTTGTTGGAGGGAAAAAGAATTTGAATTTGGTAAAATCTCTTTATTTAGAAATAATAAATAAATAAATGATTTAGTTATTATTTTAAGAATGTGGTTAAGAAATAATTAAATAAATAATGATTTATTCAATTATTTATGAATGATTTAGTCAAATTTAACAAGGAATATTATTTAAATAATGTTTTAAATAATTATTCCTAGAAAATAATAAGATAAATAATGATTTATCTGATTAATTTTCTTGCTTTGTGTTAAATATGACCAAGAATATTAATTAAACAGTGGTTTAGTTAATTATCCCTTGAGGAAAATCAAACAAATAAGGATTTATTCAATTATTCCTCACGAGGTTTCCTGTTTTTACCATAAACATACGTTGGTCCATTTAATAGTAACAAGTTAGATGACCAAAAAATGGTGTAGGATTTTTAAGTTATTTTTCATAGTGAAAATAATTTTACTATGGTAAAATTGGTCTTACATGGTGTACTTTGGTCCATTTAATAGTAACAAGTTAGATGACCAAAAAATGGTGTAACACATCCCTATGCATTTAAAGCTCAACAAACAACCTTTAATTGTTGTCATATACTTCATATTTTTCCTTCCTTCAACAAGTAAGTTGAATTTCCCAAGAAATTTAACCTCCCTAAACCTCTTGGAATCCATGTCCATTACTCATCTCATTTAATTTTTGGAATTAAATTGCATGATGAGATTACATGGCCAAATCAATCTATTCATGGTTGGGATGTTACATACCCCTCCCCCTTGGGAGAAAACTGTCCTCGGTGTTCTCTATCCATATACAAAGAGAAAACATACTTAATATAGAAACAACAACATACTATCTTTAGAACTTTATACTCATATCTCTTTACAAAATTTACATATATTTACATGTCACACATTCACAGTTGTGTGCCCAACAACTAAGCAATTATCAAATAAAATTTAAATCAAATCAACCACTTTATGTGGTCCCTTGCAATTTCATGGTTCTTTTACTGCACCAATTCGGCTTGGATTCTTTCATTTTTTATGGAGGTTAGTATGCCTCCAATATCCAGCATTGTTTTTCTTTGCACTCTTGTTCCATCAGCGAATAGTTCCCAGCTTATTACTTCCTGATACAACCCCAATGTGCTTCTAATTGCTACCATATATGATCATGACCAAGAAACCCATTTTATTTATTTATTTTATATTTCGACCTTCCCTTCTATGATTCTGAGTCCCTCGGGAAATCCAGCTACTCTCGTTCCATGCAGTCATTCACTTTCCAAGTTCAAGAATCCCCTTCTTTGCTTCTCAGTCCCTTGGGTGATTCATCCCTTGGCAAGGCTTCCTCACATCAGGAGTTCAAATTTAAGGGACATCCTTACCTTCAAAATTATCATGTGATAATAGCATGCTTCATGGTATTCAATTTACATCATCAATGTTAGTATCATAATGGAACCATTCTTAAAATATGTAGTCAATGTGCCACTGCACATTTGATATCTTTCAGCTGCAACTATTTATCTTATAGCCAAGTCCATCCAACCAACTAGGGGATTTCATGCTTTCCTCCTCAACAATTCATTCATGAGGTGAACTTGGAATTCTCCTTTAATTCCTATTATAGAAAAATCAAGTTAGCTCGTAACCCAACCATCATAGATCAGAGCATTGAATTTAGATTCATAAAAAAATATCAAAAATCATGAAAAATTGATACTTTTCTTAGTTTTCTTCTTGAGACTTGCTTTACATATTCATTGAATCGATAGCCAATCAGGCAAGCACCCCATGCATTCTCTTCACTTTAACCACATACACACACCAGATTGGTTTCTAATTGATGAGCATCCAGTGTCTTCTCTTTAACTTTGACCTTTGATCACACACACACACCAGATTGGTTTCCTATCGGCAAGCATTAAGTGCCTCCCCTTTCACTTTGATCTTTGATCACATACACACCAGATTGGTTTCCCATCGGCAAGCATCCAATGCCTTCTCTTAACTTTTATCTTTGATCACATACACACCAGATTGGTCCAGTGCCTTCTATTCTCTTATCTTTGATTTAAAATTACTAAGTGACTCATCGACCTCAAGATGAGCACTTAATCCCAATCACTATTTGGCGATTATGGGCACTACCAACTAGGTAGTCTTTTTTCAATATGAATATAGATGTGTTTCACACTTGAGTTGGACCAGGAAATCCCACACCTCCCTTTGTGTGGCACTACACATTATAAGGCCCCAGAAAACTCATACCTATTTGAACACTTTTTCACATACACAACACATAGGCCTAGTCCAATACATGCCTGTCATAAACACACAAACACAACACACAGGTCCAAACAGTCCCATACCTACATGACCTGAACACATGGCACATCACACACTTATACACATGGTATGACATAACACATGTAATACAACTTTACCCCATTCCCATGCACAACACATGCACATGTACAACAAAAGCACATATATGCATAACATATCACATCACACAATATCACACTAATCCAGAGACCACCTTGTCTCCATGCATGTGCACTGGGCCATACTGCCTCATTTATTTTTCCCTTGTTCTTAACCTTGACATAGGCATAATGTAAGAGCTATGTTCACATGATTATAATTTAGCAGAATTATCTTTTCTGCCCAATAAATTCCTCATCACAGTGGGAATATTTTCATGCCATCCATATTCTTGAATATTTTTTTTATTAAGAATTTATCCTTTCATTTGAATGACCTTTGACAACCCTGTCATAAAAAATGGAATTTTCATAGGTTTAAACATATATATCAATCAACATGATTATGTATGCCATTCACCACTATCCATTAGCATAAACATGGAAGCATCATACATGTATCCATCAACATAATAACATATGAAATATATAAGTATTCCTCGGCATAATCAAGTATGCAATATTTAAGTGTCCATCAACGTAATCATGTATGCAGCAAATAAGTATGTGTGCAAATATAATCAAGGGTTAAGATAAATCACTTCTTTCTAGTTTCTTGGTTGCACATGTATTTTTCCAATATTCTCATGGACCCAATCAACCCATTAGGTTTTTACATTACTTAATCATGGCCACAACAGCCATTATCTTGTGCCAAATAGTTCCAGGGTTTAGATGACTCCTTGATTAAGGCCAAGCATGTGTTATACAACCTTTTCATAATGCTATTATTTTCCTTCTTATCTATTGTTCGGTTCATGTCTATTTCACAATAGCATTACATCTTACCTATAACTTTACTTGACATGTTTTCTTGCGTGTTTATCAAACACCGCCCTTTTTTGGGATTATGTGGCCTTCCTGCCACTCCAACCTCCTTAGTCCAATATCCCCAAGAATGAAATCCAAAATTTAAAGATCGAAAACCAATGCAAGTGGAAAAACAAAGGCGATTATTGCAAAAGGACATGAAATTCAAAACAACATTCATTCACAAAAACAAGTAAAAAAAATTGTAAACAAGACCAAAACCATCATGATAACCAAGACCAAAAAATCTAGCACGATAACCAAAACCAAGAAAAAACAAACATTATCATGCACACGTCTAAAACAAAATGATATCAAATCAATAATTCAATAAATTAAGTCATAAAAAATCAACATAAAATAAACAGTACCCAAATCAAATCAATCTCCATGAGTTCAATATTCATGGCACATTCAACCATCATACACACTTATAAATCAGATCAGTTCAAAGTTTCTTTACAAGGCTAGTAACAACCTTGAAGTCTTATATTCCTCAAAAGTTCACAGGGAATATTTCAACACACACACACACATATCTATGAGTCAAGGAGTTTGAGGGAGTGCCCCCTCCTCCTTCTCGACATATTGCATTATTGTTATGTGTCCATGTGGCTTGCAGGGGTTGTTTTCTCTCTTTCTCTTCCCATGGGGACAATCCATTTTCCAACGTTCTTCTCCACAGCACCAATAGGAGATTATCTTCTTCTCCTTTACAGCCTCACGAGGCTTCTTCCTACTATTAACATCATTCCTTTTAGAGGATTTAGCTTGGTCTTTCATTTCCCGCAACCACTTTTGCAACTCATCGTTCCACATAGCCTGTTCTTGTTGTTTCCTAGTGAGTTTCCTAAGTTCTTCCCCGCAAATATTTAACTCATCTTCCAAGTATTTGAGATTAACCTCCAAATTCCTAAAGGTTCTATTCTCTTGGAGGGATATCCCTCCTTCTCGTCCTCGATGGGATTGGTCTATGCCTTGTTGTACAATGCCACGATACATGTTTCCTTTCACTGCCACTGAGTCTTGCTCTGTGTTTCCACATACACTCTGTTATTAGTTCATAAAATAAATTAAGAACACATATGTAAATTGTAATCTTTACCATGTTAGTCCAAGTATGGAATCCCGCAGCTGTTACACATCCTTAAGACCACCATCGACTTCGTGTCATAAACCAGGACACTGGTTATCACATATTGTTTTCAAAATTTAGCAATACATGTGTATTGATATTATTCATAATCATCATCATATCGAAGAAAAACTAGAGTTCAAACTTTGTCCCATACTAAAAATATTGTTTATAATAATCCTCTCTACTAAGGCCACACTACTCTTTTTAATCAAATTTTAAACACAAGAAGAATTCAACATTCTTATTAAGGTTAACAATAGCCATGGCATCTGCAACTTCAAAGGATCAATTAAACAAAGCTCATGTTATATTAACAATTATCATACTTGTAATTATCATTTTCACACATAAGCATTAAAGGGCCTACATACAACTCAAGTTAGCACATTTTGTATCACTGTCCTAGTCAGCATGTGCTTTGTTCATGAAATTGTTCAATAACTAACCATGATTTGTGTTGTTATATCAAATACATGCAACCAACTATTTATCAATCATTTGGCTTCCTAAACGTTGCACAACTTCATGTATCTAATCTCTTGAGGCACTATATCAGATATGTGCCATTGGATGTTCCCATCCAATTATCATATCCACATATATAAATACATATGAATCAATAGTAGCAACCATGCTATGCAACACCAGAAATCACGGGATCATGCGAGCATTCACATGTACACACGTCTCAACTAGTTAGCATACATGTAAATAATTGTTTTCATAAATATACATAATGCAAGCAACAAGGGGATTTTTCCTGAGGTTCCTTGCATCATATTAATAGACTCGTACATATTCTACCAATCATGTAGAGGTTCACCATATGACCAATAACTATGACACACTAACGCAATCATATACTCAACCATGCCACATAACTAGAGCACAATATAAATGCAACAATCATGCATGTAATAATCATTTACAACTGTCTTTTAACACCCAAACATTTATTTTATTAATTTTATAAAAAAGCATTATGAGGCCCTTCCCCTTGGGGAGTCCCTTCTGCTACGTGATCATGTTAGATTCCAATGATGGCTCTGACTTCCATCTTGTGATAAACCCATCCAAGCCCAATTTTGAACTTGGATGCTCTGATACCACTCTATAACAACACCCCTTACCCAACACCCATAGTAGAAGGTGGTCACTATGCATACCTAATCTTCAAATTACTCTTATGAAAATGCGGTATAAAAATTTTGACCTTCTCTAAACTGAGAATAACCATCACCATTGCGTTCACCTCATTGAGGCGAATCAGGTGATATAAAATTTTGCCTTAATCCGACCTTTGGATTGAGGAATTTTTCCTCTTAAAGAGTTAGCCCAGCCACATCATCTAATTTCCATGTGGAAGCCTGCCACTGGCCCGCGTGGCACTCAAGCTCTTGGACCAATCGGCGTCGGCTTTCTCTACTCACCTTCCTTAAGCTCTTCATTAAGTCTAAACGAATACATTGGTCATGGATTAGCCATGTCGTCCTGTGGCCTTCATTGTATCCCTATTTTACTTCCGGGATGACATCTAGGGACACGTCATCTCGTTATTTCATGCCAAAAGTTCTCAAGCATGCTTCATTGATAAAATTCAAGGTCGTGTCGTCAAGATTACATGTGAAGTGGGGTCGTATGGCCTCCTCTCCCCATTGTTCTGCCTTTCCACTCTTAACTACCACCGTGATCTATCCCACGTCACCCCGCTTCCTTAATCCTAGTGCCTCCTTTGTTGCACCTCTTTACTTTTCCGAGGGCATAATGTCGGGTTGACCTGGCCGGTGTGAATCCCTCTCCACAAATCTAGTACATGCTCTACTAACGCGGTATGAATTACGTCATCCCACAAATCCTTTCTTTATGCATTCAATTCTTTCGCCCCAACATTCCTCTAGGGTGAGACTTTCAGGGTGACGTTAGGTGACATCTTCCCACCCTTATGTTCCCGACGCTTCCTAGTGCACCTCCCTTTTATTCTTCCAGGCTAAACTTTCGGGCCGCATGGGAAATGAGCCACCCTTCTGGCTAATGGCATGACTATCGGACACACACACATCATCTTTCCAACATCATCATAACGCTTTATTCTGATGCCTCCATCTACTGCTCCTTTCAAATAACCTAGGTGAGGCCACTTCCACACTTGCTCCTTGCTCCCGATTGGTACACGTGGTGTCTCTGCCACTTTTTCCCACTTGTTCTATCTCGACGTTTTGCGTTGCATCCTCCCTTATGCCTCCAGGTTTCATTACTGCAGGGTGACATGTCAAGGGGTCTACCTTTGACCAATAGCAAGACCGTCGAGCTGGCATGTCAACCAGCTCAACTCGACTGACATCATCCTGGTCAACCCCATTGTTACGCAACTAAACCCTTTCGGGTTTTTACCTTTGGGCCACGTCCTCATGTCCTCGTCTAATCATGTTAGAGGAAAGTATGGTCGTGTCGATAGAAACTTTCCATGACTAGGGTTTTTCCTGATGAGGGGATAAGGATGAGTTGATTACGTTATAAGGATAGGTTTCAACCCTCTCCAGCCGCAAAATTTCCCACACTCAACCTTTTCCATGGCCCGACCAAGGAAACCTTACCAAACCTTTAGCGTTGCGCCCGATTTTGATTTCAATAAGCATCGAGAGAGTTTGTTCCAACTCCATGTCAAGCACCTTCCGGTGGTTATTTCAATCTTAACTCTACCACATAGGCTCTGTAATCATCATGATCAACACCAACATTGGATACTATTAGTGGCTGCTTACTAAATAACACGATGGTGATACCCCTCCTAAGTTTGCGTCAAAGCCACTCCAATGAGTTCCTGGCCAAGCGACATTCCCCACTTCAAACTATGGAATTTACTGTGCATGCCGACGTAGGTGCTCCTACATCCACACTCTATTGTGAACTTGTAGTGAACTCTTGAAGAGCTTCACATGTCTTGTCACACGCCAAGGGTTCCATGGCCCTTAACAATCCCGCAAGAAACTCTATGGCGTTATGCAGGGCCCTCTAGTCCCTGATCGACGACTCTAAACCACTAGTGGAAGACATCCAGACCGCTGAGAATGCAAAGTTGACCCAACATTCATGTAAGGGTTTCTAGCTACCCTTGCACTCAAAAGAAAGAGAGACTCTTTCAGTATTGACACAACACTGCTTGTATATATTCATAGGCTCGCAAATGAACGACTCAATATATTTATTAATTATGTACAAACCCTGCTAAGCAGGCAGTACCTTGTTAAAAAATTCTTATTAATATAAGAGTTACTTCATGTCTAATGTTTCCAAGTCTTAATCCAAATCCTCGCGGATCCTTCCACTAATTGTAACATTCCAAAATGCATTTTCATTATTTACTTATGTGTGGTTTCAACATAGTTAAGTGTAGTATTCAACATACCATTTCCACCCAAGTTGCAATACATGTTCCTACATTTATATACCCTATACTCAAACCACAAATGTAAGCTTGAGATTCTTTTGATCATCATACTACATAAGGTTAAATGCTCATTCTATACATTACTATAACATAATAAGTCTTTCTACCCGCTATTCCAACACATACCAAATATAAAGGTTCTCAATCGAGACTTCCTTACTATTACAACAGCAAGAAACCCATATGAAAGACAACAGTTATTCATGAGAAATATGATCACCTCATGCACACAATAGGGATGCACTATTATATTATATCCAGGAACACAAACAAATTCATTCAAACCTAAGGAACAACCCCATTGACTTCACTAAGAAAGCATTTCAATATTGCAATCCCGGTACTATCACCAGTGAACCCTTCCTGTCGTAGAAGGTTAGCATAAATCCATTGATCCTATGAAACTCTCAAGCATATCAATACATCATCATATGGACCATAACCTTTCATTTAACATATCTACACAATGATATAATACTTAGCATGCAAACCATTAGCCTACCAGACATTCACATTTCAATTTGGAAACCATACAAGGTTTACACATAAGAAATACTTATCTTGGATTTATAATGAAGATGGACAACTGAGTTTGTGACTTCAACTCTCCACCCAACCATAGACAAGTTTCAGTCAAGCTACTTGCAGTTGACACCCCAAGCCAAATTCCAAGGGTCTGAGGTGGTCATTCTCAAGGGAATAAGCACCAATCTACAAGCTGAATTAGAGAAATTTTGAGGTCTAAAATGGGCCTCACAATAAAAATGTACAACCAAAATAAACTTTATAAGAACCAATAGGATTCAAGATGATGATGTCAACCATGGGGGATGATTCATCATTTTTGGAGTAAAAAAGTAAAAAGATTAAAAAATAATAAAATAATAAAACTACTTTTTCAACTCGTATTTTCAACTTATTTCCCTAAGGTTTTACTCAAATTTCGAGTGGGAGTACTCGTTTGATGCAAAATTTAATTCCTCATCCAAGGAATACCCATTTTTCATACTTTCAATAGACCCTGCTACACGAAAAATGAAAAATACATGAAAAAACATGATTGCAATCACGTTTTTCATGTATTTCTCATTTTTCATGTAGGAGGGTCCATCGAAAGTATACAACATGGGTACTCCTTGGATGAGGAATCAAATTTTGTATCCAACGAGAGTTTCCACTCGAAACTTGAGTAAACTCATAGGGAGATAAGTTGAAAATAAGAGTTGAAAAATATTTTTATCTTTTTTCCCTCTAAAATTTGATGATGTAATCTAATCTCTTTTTTTCATACAAAGTCAGATATGATATATTTATCAGAAAAAGGACGAAGAGGATCTTCCTTAGTACATGCTCACTCCTCTCGGCTTACAAAAAAGGTCTGATTGTTGGGAGTGATTATATCTTGTTACATTGCCATTGTTGTTGTTGCTTCTAACACGAATTTCAACTATTGAGGCTATTACATTTAGACTCTAGATCCTAACAAACTGATTAAGCAAAAAAATACAATTTTTTTTCATGATAAACTATACTAAATCCTGTTCTGCAGTGATATGAGTTGTGAGAACCAGAAGGTGGAGGTGATTCACTTATTGACAATATTCTCACTCTCCCTGTGACCACTTCCTTGGTCCAGGGAGTTGGAGTCGCACTCATATTTTTTAGTGAGTAGATCCTGAAGATATATAATAGTTCCTTCCAGATGGTTACAACGATTTTTGACATCCATTAGATCCCTGTTGTTTAAATACCATTGCTGATGAAGGAACATTATTTCTTCTTTGGTATGAATCTTTTTCTGAGTCATTTGATTCTTCAACTGCTCAATGACTACTTTGTGGGATTTGCAGAAGGCGCAAGGATGGCTCTTCTCATCGGTGGAGTCCATGTTCTTATGATAAGGGGTAGAGAAGTCTTTGATGCCTTTATTCTGGAGCGATGAGGTCACAACTTTGTAGAGAACGGTCAAAGTCTCTATTGAAAGAGGACAAAGTCTTTGAGACAGAAGTTGAAGTGCATAGGAGAATATATTAGTGTATGGAGCGGGAGGTGGAAAATGGAGAGGAGGAAAGCCAAGACCGTTGTAGAAACTGGAACAAAGGCTGCGAGGAATGAGATGGGATGGGGGGCGAGGTTCGACTTCCTAGATCAGTAAAGGTAGAGAGCTGCAGCTGTAAATGGGCCAAGCAGGGAATACGGGAAAGAAGAAAAGGAAGAGGGGAGGGACTCTATAGGGAATGAGGGGAGGATTCGGGTAGGGGAGCAGGAGATAAGGTAGGCCGGGTGAAAGCAGAAGCAAACAGGAGAACGAGTCGAAAGGCGTAGGTGGAGAGATAAGAGTGTGTAGGGGAGAATAAATAAAATGAAGAGCACCCATACAGATAGAGATCACGGGGAATGGAATAAAATTCTGAGAGAGAAATCGTTGGGTGATGATGCAGGATATCCCAAGAGGATTTGATAGGATCTGATTCTGATTTTTGTAGATTTTCGTAGAGGTACACTCAGAGAATCGGGGCAGACTATAGATTAGGAGATTTTTTCCTTTGATAGAGTGAAATTCAATAATTGAGAAAGGCATGAGCTAAGGCATTACGGGATGGGAATCATTGTGATATGACCATCGATGATTGTTTGTCCTGTGTTTTCGCTAACAGCTTTGTTTGCCTGAAAGTCTGCCAATTTGTTGTTTTTTCTGAGGATGTGGTGATACTCAATCTCCCCTACCCGAGTTGCGTATTGTTCCACTCTACTGAGAATTTGATGAAGAGATGCATTCATTGGCATGTTTCCACTGACCATTGCATGGATGATGATTGAAGAGTCCCCAAAAATTATTGGATTATGCATAACTATTTCTTTTAAAATTTTAATACCCAAAAGGAGTCCATATGATTCTGCTTTATTGTTGGTCATTGTGCCCATGCCCCAATTGAACTGGATGGGGCGAGAATTATCCCTGTATAATAAAACTCCACCCGCACCAAATTTGCCTGGACTTACTTTTGAAGCCCCGTCGAAGAAAAGGCAAGGTCTGTTGAGAGCTTTAATCCAGTTTTGAAAACCTTCGTCCTCTTTTCTTACTTTCCAGTTTGGATGTTCCTATGTGGTTTTTGTCATCTTTTTGATAGAAGTCTTATTGTAGGCGAACTTGATCCAGTTTTTTTCTTCATTCTGAAGTTGATTCATGTCAATTCCAGTGATCCCTTTCGTTGATAGGAACTCAGAAATTTGGCCCCAGGTATTTGAATTCCCTCTATCCGTAGTTGGATTTTTGTTTTTAAACACCTTTCCATTCCTTGCAAGCCAGATCTGCGAGCAGAGGAAGGAGGGAGTGTTGAACCAGAATCTTTGCAGAGTGAATTTTCTTTTTAGAGAGTAGGGATAACTACGCTTCCATTTGATTAGAAATTGGTTGAGAGAGGTATTTTCGTTCAGATTTGCTTCAATTAGGGACACGATTCTCATCCAACATTCTCTGGAGAGAGAACAATCTAAAAAAGATGTTGAAACTTTCTTCCTCCTGTAAGCAAAGAGGACATTGTGAAGGCCCATGAATACCTCTCTTTTTTTTCAGATTTTCAGCAGTGATAGTTTTTCTATGGAGAAGAGTCCATAAAAAGATTTTAATCTTTGGGAGATTTTCCACTTTCCAGGCACATTTCCAATACTTCCAATCTTGCTGCCTTTGTTGATCTTGAAACATGACATAACTCGACTTGACTGTGTGTTCTCCACCTGTAGCGATCCAGAAATGAGCATCGTGGATATTATGGACTAAGGGGGCAGCTCTAATCAACCGAGAGGTCATGGAGTTACACTGCTCCATAGGATCGATTGGCAAGTTGGGTCTTTCCCACTGCTTCCAAGTGCCATCTTCCTCCCATTTAGAGATTTCCCCCAGCTTTGTGTAGCCTTTCGTTGTCATCTAAATCTTTAGGCCTTGGAATTCTAGAATGTTTCCCAAGGGAGGATTCCCCATGATGCTATCAGTTCATAAGTTGATTTTTTCCGCATTTCCAGGCTATGTGGAGAAGTTGTTTCATATCAACGGAATTGCATTGGAGATTCCATATTTGGGAACATGGTCTTATAGGAGGATTTCTTTCCTTGAATGTGATCCTTGGAGCATTAAGATATTGTTCTTCTAAGGCATGTTTCCACCAGCATCTTTCTCCAGTAAGAAACCTCCAAGAAATCTTAGTCTCGAGGGCCAAATTCATAAGGTCAGGGGTTATGATCGATAATCATCCATTCTTGTAGTGGGCAGTGACATGTTTACAATTGACAAGGTTAAATTTTTTTGTTTCAGTTTTGCCTCCTTGCCATAAGAAGCCTCTGATTATGATTTCAATTTGCTTATGGATGTTGGCTGGAGCTACTATTAGATCAAACTGATATAGGGGAAGAGTTGAAAGGATTGATTTAATGAGGATGACTCTCCCTGCCTGATTTAACCAGATCATTCCCCAAGAGTGAATCTTTCTTTTCATCTTTTCCACATACTTATTCTAGATCTTGGTCTTTAAATTTTTCTTAGTGATAGGCAGCTTGAGATATTGAAAGTGGCTCTAGTTTGTTTGGAAGGAAATTTCTAGAATTTGAGACATTCTTTGAAGAGTTCTTGGGGGAGTGTTCCAGCCATATAGACAACTTATTCCCTTGTTTACGAGCCCTCCTGAAACATCCATGAAGTTATCCAATACTGATTTAAATCTTCTAGCAACAATACAGGATGCTCCCCCCATGAGAAGGGTGTCATCTGCAAACAAAGGGTGGTTGATGCTTTTGGCTCCCCTGCTTATGGACAAGCCAGTCAAGGAGGAGTTTCTACGCCAATGTTCCAGCTTTCTACTTAATGAATCATCCATGAGGATGTAAAGGAAAGGAGACAGGGGGTAGCCTTGCATAAGCCCTCTTGATCTCTGAAAATAGTTACATGGTCTTCCATTTACAAGAGGGGCAATCCAAGGGCCATTAGTGCATTCCTTAATAGTTTCTATAAAATCATCAGAGAAGCTGGCCCAGCACGGGTCTAGCAACAATCATCAAATGCTACAGCGCAAGTTCCTAATTGCGAATAAACAGACCAACGATGGAGGCCTACCTGGAGTCTAGTGCTATGATTCGTAGAAGAGACAGCGTTCCCGTTCCTCAGCCTCGGCAGATCACGATCCCCACGATCTCCGTGGATGGACACCTGCACATGCAAGAAACAACACGAATACAAGCATAAAATCCAGAATACACAACTATATATCAGTCAGAAAGGATATAATTCATCATTATCATAAGTGAAAAACAGAGTGGAACCATAACCAGTAGTCATTCATTAATAAGCAATCGAAAGAGAGTACAACCAATGTTCTGACGCTGAGGTCTCCTTCGGAGGGGTATCTAGTCGTACACGTCTCGCAAAGCCTGCCAGGGATGGGACAAGCCTCTCTTAGAGTCTCTCGACTATAGTCTCCTTGCTTGAGTTTTGCCTTAAGGGAAGAATGAGGGCTCTTGCAGCATGAAGGCTCTTGGAAATTTGAGAACTTGGAGATTTAAGGCTTAGGCACTTCAAGACTAGCTTGCAATGGCAATGAGCTAGCTTTTATAGATGGAGGAAGGGGAGTTGGGATCCCTATAATTGTGGGATTGGTCCTATCTTCAAGGAAGCTTCCATGAGAGGTGGCAAACCACTTCCCTTCCATGGAACTCCCGGAGCCAAACCTCCCAACTCAAGATAGATAGCAGTTTCTGAGTTTGTTGAAACAAAACTTCCGCCTTTCTTATTTAAAAAACACTCCTCAAATTGGCTGGCGCGACTGCGACTCTGGGACAGAGCGCCAGTTGGCACGGCCTCTTTGTAGGATTTTCCTCATTGGCGCGAGTGATGAACTGTCTGCCCGCGCCAATGCAAAAAGGGATGTTTTTATGGTTTTTTGCAAGGAGATGTCTTCAGGGCAATTGAAGCTCAAGTTTAGAGGAATGCAATGATAATGGTTTCAAGGCATGACATTGCTCACAGGTCACATAATGGGCCCTCCAATGTGCGGGACGGGGAATGGTAGGGACGGTGACAAATTACTGTGTAACAAATGCCCCCTAAATCATGAGGCCCGAGAGAGAGAGAGGGGTGAAATGCTTTACGAGAACGTGTCCAACTGAAGCTCCGCAGTCGGAAAACCTGCGTGGAGAAGTACAACTGATATCTCAAGTACATGATGTATATGTGGTATGGACGCAGCCATCCAAAACAGAGTATACAATAATCCAGATCCAAGGTATGGTCGCAGCCATCCAGTGAGGATCGATAAATAAACTCAGGTATGGTCGCAACCATCCAGTGAATAAGTCATGTAAATAATAATCCGCAAAATCGCAGCTTGGATTACAACAGACACAATCCAGGGTCTTGCGCTCCATCTCGACCCAAACAAAGTACAAGTTCAAGCATGCGAATATGTGAGCTGAATTCGAACATGCAAGAACATCGTCTGATTACCAGCCAATAATGAGAGTTGTTAACATACGCGAGAGGAACCACCAATAATGACGATGGCCCTCAAGGTACTACAGGTACAATCTACGGCATGTGAATCAATGAGCTGGCGTCGAACACCCATAGAATCACTCGATCGGAGGCCAATGATGAGAACCTCACGTCGAATGCGACGAACCTGCCATTGAGGCATGCAGGCTCCAAGGTACCATAAAGGAGTCTCTAGATCAGC
This sequence comes from Pinus albicaulis, assembly GCA_034641835.2. NCBI lineage: Eukaryota > Viridiplantae > Streptophyta > Pinopsida > Pinales > Pinaceae > Pinus > Pinus albicaulis. The sequence goes on from CM076573.1 coordinate 773,409,292, forward strand.
TTCCTGGATAATGAGCTGAAGTCGACAGGAAGTGACCTTGATCGAAGGTGGGCCATAATGTTTCCCACATCATCGACACGAGACAGAGGAACATGATGTTTTTGTTGTGAATCGGGATCATATGAGAATCAGAGGAAGTTTGATATTTGCAGAGGTCAACTTCTCTTGAACATATAACGGCACAAATAGTGGTTTTGGCAGTATTTGACATCAACGGATCAGAGGTCATGGTGACGAGGCAATGAGCAGAGGAGAGGTCAAAAAGGATCACCCAAACCCACGGAAGCAAGTGAAAAAACGAGATGAGATGTCCCCAACCCGACACGAATGCAAACAAGTGCCATGTTCAAGAGCGACATACTGCCGACACGACAATGATGATGGTTCCATTTTTTCCCCACCATTTCTGGCGAGTACCCCAATTATTTTTGATAACAAGCTTGAAGGGGATAGCATATTCTTGTAATATAAGTCCGCCCTTCGGGCGAATCCATCCTAGTGCATTTAACGAGTCCTAGGAAGGAGAAACTCGGAGAACGTCATTTCGACGGAATCCAATGTCATCAGGGTTTAACGAGTCTGACAAAGGAAGAACTCGGCGTCTTTTCATGTTTAGAGAGTTTGAAAAGACAGCAAAAAAGTAAACTCCAAAGGTCCCTTTTCGTAAATAGTTCCTCAGATCCGAAAAGGTAGAAAACAATATCCGAGAAAACCTCCTAGTCGCGATACGCTAGGGTATTCCTTTTTCGTAATCAATCTATCCCAGCCCGAAAAAGGGGTAAACGTATACTGGGTAGATGTCGATTCGTGTCCATTTTAATGAGATCGAAACGATAAGGGCCTCGGCAATCTTTTCATGTTTAGAGAGTCAGAAAAGAGCTGAAAGATGACTCCAAAGTGACTTTTTCGTGTATTTACCGAGTCCGAAAAAGTATAAAATACAACTCATTTTCACCGTTAAAGTCGCGGAAAAACCTGTTGCTGCACATACCAAGCAAGTGTAAAACCCATTTTCGACATAACATATTAAAATATTTGAGAAAAATAACTTTCAAAACCTATCCTGTGTCGAAAAAGTTATAAATATGCCAAAATGGTAAAAAACAAAATTACATTTACTATTTACCTTGGTGAAAAGCAGCAGTGGTCCATTTGGTGTGCAAACTTCTGACGGTGATTGCGACAGATCCGGTTTACCATTCAGATCCTCGTCTGTTACAGGTAAGAGGCGCTTCCCTGTACTTCATTTCAATCCGCTTTTTAATAGTTTTCCCTCATGTATCAGAGTTCTGTGGCAACTCTTTAAATTTTTAGGGCTGCGCTCATTGGCGCGGGTATCGGGCACGGACCCGCGCCAATGGGCTTTTATATGTAAAGGCCTCGCGCCACCTGGCGCGACTGTTCACAAAACAGCTGCGCCAGCGGCCGAACCCAAATTTCCGCCCAAAAATTCGAGATTTTAACCAATTTGAATGAATTTTGAAGCCTAACAGAGATCTAATTAAGGGTTTGTGACCATGTGGATGCAGGAAATCAAGAAAAATGGTGATTGAGTGGAAAGAAAGAGAGCATGGAGAAGAGGATGAACAGGCCTTAGAAAATGAGGCTTGCATGAATGCCCTCAGAAACTATGGGCTAAAGAAGTTCTTCCTAACACCCTGCTTACGAGCTCAACCTGAGCTCCTCCAGTATCTGATCAATATTTGGGATGAACAGGAACAAGTGTTCAAGTTACGAGACCAGGTGTTGGAACTGGAGGTCTCTGATGTGTACTTTATAACCGGACTGTCTCGCAGAGGTCCGGTGCCCATCTTGACTGGGAGCAGACCATCCGGCGAGAATATGGAGGAAGTGATGGCACGAGTGTGCCCAAGGGCACAAATGGGATCAGGGAGTAAAAAGGTGGATATTCACACCATCCCCGATCTGGCACTGAGGGTAGTCCTACATACCATCACGCGGGCTGCAGCGTCGCAGGCACCGCACGAGGCCACAAAGGCCCAACTCCTGCTGGCCTCAGAGTGCATGAGCCCCCTATTGTTTGACTGGGCTACAGCAGTAACAATAAACATGAAGAAACAACTCACGAAGTGCAAGCAAGCCAAACTGAAACAGTTTGGCTACGGTTCCATCCTGGTATCGTTTATTCTGGAACGATTACCAATCTTCCAGGGCCAAGGGGCCATAGTAGCTGAGCCGATTCCACGAGAGCCAAGAATGGCTCGCTGGGCAGCACTAATGCCCAGAGCTAGCGGCGGCCAACAGATGTCCTGGAGGCCGGAGTTTTTGGGTGGTTACGGCGCTAGTTGATCGTAGTGGAGGATTGGCCATATGCAGGAACTGATTTCACTGGAGACCCAGATCTCCCACTGCCAGAAGGAGATGACTGGGACGAGGAGTTGGGTATGACCTCATCTCTTTTGATTTTTATGTTTTATGATTTTTTGTTAATACACATTCGTCCTAACACATTTTATATGTATGCAGATGTGGGCCCCGAGAGACCAGCCGGTATGTCTCCAATCGCGCGGAGGACTCTTCTCGCCCCTGATCCTCAGGCAGAGGGTACAGGAGGGGAGGAGTTGATCCAGAATCTTGAAGGTATTTCCCGAGGGATCCCGGACTATGCTCGGCTGGCGAATGTACCGATGGCGTACCAGCGACATACGATGGGAGTACCTAGTCGAATCCACCGACTTCTGAGACGCTTAGTGCGTGCAGTTACATGTTATCATGAGCACCATGCGGATTAGACTCTTAGGGCTTTTACCACACATATTTTTTGAGAGACATATCGTCTCTGGATGTATTTAAGACGATTATGTATATTTTTGACTTTATGTGACACACGCTATGTAAACACTTCGATATCTATATATATATGCATATCTATTTCTGGATGGATCTTTCTTTACATGTGATGATGATTTACAAATTGCGCAAATGTCTGTCTAACACCAAATTAGCTACCGCATCTGTTAATGTATTGAAATGCCTGGGTATATGTTGATATGTAATGTAGTCAAAATTCCTTTCCAGTAATCGAATACGCAGATATAGACGTAAAATGGACGGGTTTCTTACCGAATAGTGTCCGTTCAGCTGTAACACTACAAGTTGCGAATCTAGATACACAAGCAATTCACGGATACCAAGGTTTACTGCCTCGGTTAATAATTCTAACACAACACTATATTCCGCGATGTTGTTTGTAGTACGTCCTAGACACACACCTTGCAGGTTGACCAACTCACCAGCAGGATCATAGATTACCCAGGCTGCTGAAGACAGATTCCTGGTACTGCGGGAGGCACCATCCGCGAAACCAACAAATGGATGAATGGACATCTTCACAACCAGGAAGACCCGATCAGCAGAAAGATGTTTACAAGGCACACCACACCATACATGCACACAAATGAAAAACACACACCTATGTACACACACCACACCAAGAAATCACTTCAGGCATAGTACTTTTTGAGGTACAGCCCATTTCTGGGCTGCGCCAGCGGAACTCCCTCATAATCTATAAGCTCATAAGCCCCGTTTTTCAAAACGCGTTTTACTATATAGGGCCCATGCCACATAGGCTGGAACTTACCAGCTCCAAGCTTGTCATGTGCTTGATCGTACAGGAGGACGAGGTCTCCTTCGATAAAGGAACGGGGGGAAACAGATTGATCAAAATGAGTTTTGACCCTCTTCTTTTGTGCTTCAATAACCAAAGCAGCCAGACGACGGGTTTCATCTAACCGTTCCAGATACAGAAGACATTCTTCCTCAGCAGAAGTATTAGGTAGAAGTTCCACAGCTAATTTCAAAGAAGGAATCTCGCATTCAACCGGAAGAGTTGCTTCCAGACCATACACCAATTGAAATGGTGTGAATCCAGTTGCACTCTTAGCAGATGTTCGGTATGCCCAGAGAGCTGAGAACAGTTGGAGATGCCAATTGGATTTGTGAATACCAACTATTCGTTGAAGCATAGTGACCAGAACCTTGTTCACTGCTTCAACCTGACCATTCGCCTGAGGGTAATATGGTGTTGAGCTGTCGTGACGCAAGCCCAACTTTGAAGTCAGCTCCGCCATCATATAATCTCGGAAATGAGTACCGTGATCAGTGACGATGGCTTGAGGAACCCCGAACCGTGCAATAACGTGGTTGAATATAAATTGAGCAGCCGTTTTACCGTCAGCAGCTAGTGTAGGCATCGCCTCAGCCCACTTGGTGAAGTAGTCGACGGCGACAATTATATACGCATGCTCCCCGGCCGAGTGAGGGTTACATGTCATAAAATCCACGCCCCATTTTTCAAAAGGGCCGACGGTAATAACAGGATGCAAGGGTAAAGGCGGCGCACGCATCTTGCGCTGAAATATCTGGCACGCATGACATTTACGGGCTGCAGTGATACAGTCTTTGAATATGGAAGGCCGGAAATAACCTGCTCGCAGAATCTTCTGGGCAGTAGCATACCCGGACATATGTCCACCACAGGCGCCACTATGGCAGTCATTTAGGACCTTTTCAGCCTCTTCCAAGGTTAGGCATCGCCGGAGCACCGAATCTACTCCAATGCGGTATAAGGTATCTCCTACTATACGGTAGGGCTGGGACTGATGCCGAATCCGACGGCGGGCAGCTTTATCCAACTCAGACCGAAATGTCGAGGTCTGAAGATACACAATTATGTCACCGTACCAAGGGTCACGAGTACTGATGAGGAAAAGCGTTTCGTCCGGTATATGGTCTTCAGAGTGTGAGGGAGCGGAGTCTGTAGGGAGAGAGCATATAAGATCCGCGAAAACCAGTGATTTAGTTGACTTAGCGGTAGTGAACTCTAAGTCAAACTCCTGCAGGATAACAATCCACTTGGAGTACTTGCCCCCTAGTAATTTTCGAGAGAGAATATACGTCATAGGGTTGCAATCCGAAACCACTGTTATCGTACGCAAAAGGATGTAATGGCGAAAGCGCTGCACAACGTGTACTGCGGCTAACGCCAACTTCTCAACATGATCATAACGCGTTTATGGATCGAGAAGGTTACGTGACAGATAATAAACAACATGTTCATTACCGTCATCGTCATCCTACACCAAGACCATGGCTATGGTGCTAAATGCGGCGGTGAGATATAAAGTGAAGTCGCGGTGGTAGTTCGGAGGACGAAGCAACGGAGCATTGACAAGCAACGTTTTCAGCTTCTCAAAGGATTGCTGAGCGATTTCGTCCCAGTGGAAGGGAACGTTCTGCTTTAATAGACGAGTGAATCCTTTGGCCACCTCGGCATAATTCGGGATAAAGCGTCGAAGAAAGTTCGCTTTCCCTTGCAGACTCTGTAACTGATATAGGGAGGAGGGTGATGGGAGATTAATGATGGCCTCAACCTTTAAAGGGTCAAGGCGAATCTCGTCTTTCGAGACTATGAATCCTAAAAGACAGCCAGAATCAACGCAAAAGACGCATTTATGAGGATTAAGCCTAATATTTTAGCGCCTGCAACGAAGAAAGATCTGGCGGAGATGTTCGGGATGGTCCTCTCGCTTAGCTGAATGAGCTGGCAAGTCGTCCAGATAAGGCTGAACGATATGGCGAATGTCATGAAAAGCGTAGGACATCGCACGCTGAAAAGTGGCTCCAGCGTTCTTCAAGCCGAACGGGAGCTTTTTGTAGGCGAATGTACCCCACGGACAGATGAATGTCGTCTTGTGTTGATCCTCAGGTGCAATATTGATCTGATTATACCCCGAGAAACCATCCATCAAGGAATAAATCTCACTTCCGGCACATTCGTCAATGATCTCGTCTATGAACGGAGTGGGATAATTATCCTTTGGACAGGCGCGATTGATGTCGCGATAATCAACACAGACTCTAATCGTACCCTGCTTTTTATCAACAGGGACAATGTTGGAAACCCATTCTGTGAGGGGGATGGGATAAATAAAGCCCGCGTTCAGAAGTTTTTCAACTTCTGCCTTAATTGCGGTGGCTTTCTGAGGATGCATGGGGCGTAAGCGTTAGCGCACGGGCTTCACACCAGGATAGGTTGGAATCTCATGCACTACGATACTGGGATCAATCCCCGGCATTTCCTCGTAGGACCAGGCGAACACATCTCTGAATTCTTTAAAAAGATCAGTATAGACTTGAATCTCATCGGGAGAACAAGTCACTCCCACGTGAATACTCTCAACGATCCCCGGTTTAACGGAGATGTTGATCGGGATGGTTTGAGTGATGTTACTCAGGTTTCCCTCCGAAAAAACCTCGTGCGTCAAAATAGGCGTTTGAAGAGGAGGGGTAGGAACCTGAGAAGCATAACACTCCAGACAGTCAGTCATTGCCCCCAAGCTAGGCATAAAAGAGGAGCGATGATGTCCATCGCCCCAAGGCAGCTCCTCAAGATACATAGTTTCAAAGATGGCTTCATCAGAAGGAAAAGTCTCTTTGAGAGGATCAGGTGAATCGGCCTGACCAAGCCAAGGGGATTGAGAGTAGACGTCGAGAGCCATGCTCAAAGGAGCATGCTGAGGAGGTGGAGGATCAGATGCGGCAAAAATTTCACAGTAGCTGATCTCTACTGGAGTTAAGGGCATTGATTCTCCAAACTCAAACACCTGCTCAGGCGTAGGAATAAGCCAGGGGTCATCGGACCTGGAAATCATGTTAACTTGAGCGGTGTGCGGTGGTGGTGCGGGAAAAATACCCATGAGGACTGGGTCTTTGAAGAGACCAGGTCCTACACTGTCCGGGGGATTTGGAATTTGATCCACGTATGGCACATTGTTCTCAGAGGTAGAGGTGAAAAATGACAATTGATCCACCGTGACAATTTTGCCCTCGTGAGGGAACTTAAGGAGTCGAAAGACGGTGGACGACACGCAGAGCATGGCATGATTCCAGGTGCGGCCAAGAAGTATATTGTAGTTGAGTTTGGCGTCAACCACTTCTACTTCCACTTTGACAGTCTTCCCCTGTAAAGTGATCGCTAGACTCTCGAGAACACCCAGGGGTTTGGATTCCCGACCATCAAATGCCTCGAGGGCATTGGGAGAAGACGCGAGGGCTGGAGAGCCAATGGCCTTCCAGCAAGCGGATGACATAACGCAGGTAGAAGCACCTTCATCCACCACGGCCCTATGAATGTTCAGACCGTTAATCCCGACTTGAATAACAAGACCGATTTGATGTGGAAGTCGGGGAGTGAAATTCTTTAAATCGAAGGTGAGAGGACTCGAGTCGGCGGGATCAATGCCACCGATCGCAGACAGTAAAGCCTTCCGTTGCGAAGGACAACTTTGAATAACTTCTAGTGCAGACATAGCAGAGGGTGCCTATGCCAAATCCTCAACAATGCTATAGTGTTGAGCGGCACGAGCATTCGGATTATAAGAAGATCTTCGTAAGACACCTTTAGAAGGTGGCTTCACAACGGGTTCAGGAGTAGGCTTCTCGATTTCCAACGAACCGGAGACAGGTGGGGGAGGCGTTCCATCCGTAACTGCCTTCCCGGGTGCCTGCCGCGATTCGCTGTAATCCTTCGAACGCGTAGCGACGGAGATAGGTGCAACACTCTTCATCATGAAAACTTGGGACCCAAATGGTGCAGATGGTGACGGCTGTTCGACCATCTGGGTCTGCTGAGATGGGAATGGCTCTTTTAGAACAGGCGGAGTCCCTTTAGAACCCTTGAGAAGTTGACTAACCTCGGATCGTCGTGGACAATCCTTAGTATAATGGTCCCCTTCACAAATGAGGCAAGGGTACTTCGGTTTACGCTGAGAACCATCCTCAGTGCGAGATTTAGATTCTGGCTTTGGGGCATCAGATTTAGATTTGCCTTTTCCCTTCTTTTTCCCTTTGGAAGTTTTCTCCGTAGGATTGACCTGAACGGCATTCACTTCCGTGGTTTTGCCAGAATCGGACGGGGCGGGATTAGCAGGAGCATTGTTGGAAGAATTATACTTCTGCTTCCCATTCGAAGATTTCTTCGAATTCTGAGAGACAGAACCAATGACACCATCCACCGCAGGGGTAGGCGGAGCCTTAGAGGTTCCGGACCGTGGAGCATCAGGCAAGATATCATAAAGCGTGCCGGACTGAGAATACACAAGATCCAGATATTGGGCATGCGCAATGGCTTGTTCCTCCGTCACACACGCTCCCATCGCAATATCTTGAGCGATTTTATTCACGAAGGAGGTGGTGAACCAGTGAGTCAGTATCTGATCAGGTATGTGAAACTTGATCAGTCTACAACGGCGCCGCCACTCATGAATGTGATCAGAGATGTGAGTGGCTTTATCCTGCTTGAGAGAAGTCAAGAGGTGCGTCCCGGCTTCATAACGAACCGGTAACTGAAAGTGCGTGAGGAAAGCCATGGCTAAAGAATTGAAATCTTGGAAAATGCCACGGGATAACTCTATGTACCACTTAGCAGCAGCTCCAGTTAAAGTACGCTGGAAGAGACACAGACGAATCGAATCATCAACCCAAGAGTTAGACGAACACCAAATATGATACGTCATCACATGCGCCTGGGGGTCCTCTCCAGCTTTTCCCTCAAACTTGGGGTAATCACCTGGTATCTTGGTGGGAACCGGAGGCCAATACGGATTAGGTAAAATCAGATCATTGGGAAATTTTGAAACATCTGGCAGCTCCAAGGTAGCCAGGAAAGGCAATGGTGGATTAACCGTCATGCCAGGCCTGGGATGAGGTCCGGTACCCATACTCCACAATGGTTGTGAATATCCTTGCCCCCATGGGTTATGTCCCGTAGGATTCTGACCGTAGGGGGCGTAGGTCGTATAACCAGACTGATTTGGATGCTGGTAACTAGAGTGTGGGGCTTGATAACCAGAGTACGGACCCTGATTATGTGTCGGCCCGGTGTAAGCAGCATTTGGATTTGGCTATTGAGTGTAGGTAAAACCGGGTGGAGGAGGATAATACTGAGAGCCTCTGGGGTGGTTATAATTCGGTTGAGATTGACCATGAGATAATAACCACCCTGAGGATGAGTAGGCTACTGAAAAGTGGAACCCTACGGAGCCTGATAAGTAGGGCACAGCTGTTGATTTGGCTGCGACATCGAATGAATTGGCTGTTGGGCAGGGTTAATGGAATGAGCCGGCTGCCCTGAGTGAACAGGTTGACCCGACTGAGAGGGTTGCCCTGAATGAACAGGTTGACCCGGATAGACAGGCTGTGCTGGTTGCACAGGTTGACTTGGCTGTGAAGGAGCCCCAGGTTGTACCGGATGGGCTGGTTGGCCTGGAGGCGGAACACCAGGTTGTGCCGGATGGGCTGGTTGGCCTGGTGGAGGAATAGGGCCAGGTGGTTGCTGGAAACCGGCTTGACCTGAAGTAGAACCATAGGATGGTCCTGGCTGATATGCAACGTTAGAGACAACAGGATATTGTGGTTGCATTGGTAGAGAAGGCTGGATTTGCCCCCCAGGACCATAGACCAGTCCCGGTTGGTACCCCGGCTGAGGCTGAACAGGTTGACCGAAAGGGATGTAATACTGTCCTTGCGGACCGTACGATGGCCCTTGATGGCCCGCAGGATAGCCTTGGATGGGCTACCCCTATGGGTCATAAGGATAGCCAGGTTGGCCTGAAGGTTGGCCTTGGAAAGGTTGCCCTTGCGGGTTATAAGGTAAACCTTGAGCATGGAGGTAAGCCTCAGGAGCGGCCAGACGTAAAATGTCCCCGTGCTCGTCATACTGACCTAGAAAAGCATACACGGGTGTACCATACTGTGCATAGTACGAAAAATAAGAGCGGTTGGGATCTTGGGAGGATGGTCCAACCTCGGGGTTTGACTGTTGCAGAGACAACCGATACTCCTCCGGAGAGATGTTCTTTGGTATAGCAGTCGCTAGATAGATATCTTCAGGAGTTGGCATAGCCCTAGCAGAGGGTGTTGTGACAACAGGAGAAGAGGGGGTCACACAAACAGTGGGCTGAACAGGTACAGAAGTAACGGGCGTCTGAGGAGACACCCCGGGTGAAGGAGGAGTTAGCCTCGGAGAAGGAGCTAACACTCCCATAGAGGCTGCGACAGAAATGATCTGACCCAAAGACCTGTAACCCGGTGGTAAAGAGGGACTGGCTGTTGACATGTCAGCCAGTTCAGAGTTGTCTCCCAGAAAAAATCTTCGTGGGAAGAGCTGATAGTCTTCACCAAATGTTGGGATTTCCTCACCAGAATCACTCATGGTTGAGCCTGCCGTTAGATCGCGCAATAGACAACGAGGACTAGGAGGAAATACAATAGCAACAAAAGGCGAAGCCAATGTAAAGAAAGGAAATCAACTCCTAATCTCAATTCAGACACAGGGTCTGAAAAGGGCTAATCGAACTCAACTGGTCCCCCAAAGGGTTGCTCAGAAAGAACCGGTCCCCCGTCAGGAAACTCGGAAACAATAGGCTGCTGCAGTTCAACAGAGGATTGGGAAACCTCTGATGAATCGTCCGTGTAAGGACTACCAGTAAACAAAACTGAAGGTTCCGCCACTGTGGCAAACGACAAGAGAAAAAGAAGCAAACACACACACGGGCTGAAAAAGAGTCAAGACACACGATCAAACGGTCAACAAGCAAAATCTAAGAGGGCGTGTAATCGTGGGTGATTAATTTTTACCACATTGAAAAATAAGAAACTTTATCGTTTCATGTTTTAAGAGTCGAGAAACGATAAAAAAGGTGACTCTATCTCTTTCAGATTTGACACAAGCGTGAAAGGACAAGCGCTTGGCGATCTTTTCAAATTTAGGGAGTCAGAAAAGACCAAATGACTGCTCGGGAATACTAGGCAAAAAAGGTGTACCAAATAAACGTGAACTGCAATATACACCTTGGTTTTAATAATGAAAGAGAAATCAACCAAAGACTTTCCGTACGTGCAGGGAATCTCCCCGAATGTTGTGTTCGGTGTATCACGGGTATAGGGCGGCAGACTCGGCTTCATATGGATAAAGGATTGAAAACCTAGAGGGGTCTCCCTTTATATACGCGACGGTACGGGGAGCACAAGTCCGTACTAGCGATGTCTAAAGCCAAAAGGCGAACGACAACTACTAGGTTTAAAGATGTCGGAACACGTCTCTAGCCTAGACCTCTAAATGTGTTTCGTTAGATTTCAATGCTGCCTTAGTGTAAATTGAGTAGATTTTAAAGTTGATCTTCAATTACGTTTCAGTTTTCATGCCCTAACGAATGTGTGGTCTCAAAAATTCCTAAATGCAAAGCTACATGCCACAGTACATCATTTCGTTCGATGAAAACTAGCTACAGAAGAGTTGAGAGCTTTGACACAAACAAAATGATTGGAAGACAATCAATGATATCTCTAATGCAACTAATGAAATCGAAAACTTTTCATTCAAATCACTAATTACTAGTAAAATCGAAAAGATTTCAATTTGCACTAATCAACCAAAAGCAAAAGAGATTTTTTTTTTTTAAATTTTCAATGTTTGATGGCTAGATGCACTAAACAAACTGAAAACAAAAGAGAAGCAATTCGAGAAACGATATTAAGAGAGCAAAAACAAACAAGTTTCACTCGATGACACAAACAATCAGATCTCAAATCGACCAAAGTCTCTCAAAACCAAGAAAAAGTCTCAAAGGTTCCAATGGACCGTGTGATCTAGGTCCAAAGCAAGACCAAACGAAGTTTGAATGAAGAGAAGAGTAATCACCCAAAAATCGCAACGAAATGGTGAACAACCACTAAGAGAATGCGGAGGAGCAATCAGAGAATTGACTGGACTAACAAAACACCAAAACTCCTAAGGAGGGCTCGATACACAAATCCACTAGATGCCCTAGGGCTTAAAACGTGAAGTCGATGGAGAAAAGCAAACAACCAAAGGACGAAGGAAAATTCCCAGTCAAACAGGACTCCAACACACTCAGGTAGCCGAAGAACCAAGAAGAAAAACACTGACCAGACCCAGAGAGCTCAAAATTGAGCAAACCCTAATGCCTCACAGGAGTGGCGCGACTGTGAGGTTGTAACTGGCGCCAGAAAGCAATTGGCGCGGGCAATACAAATGCAACATGCGCCAATTGGCGCGAATGTCGAGCTAAAAAGCGCGCCAGCCGAGTTCCTCAGCCAAAAATAAAAAAAATAACTACTCCAGAAGCAGATCAATGATATCCAAGCAAACCAAGAAGCAAAAAAAACAGCAAAAGAACCCAGCCCAGAAGGCCAACCAAGCAAGGAAAACCACGAAACAATCAAACGAGACAATCAAAACTAGACGATCCCGAGCGGAGTCGCCAAATTGTTGAGGAGGTAAATCCCCTCTACGGACAGAGGCGATCCCTACTAGCCCAGCACGGGTCTAGCAACAATCATCAAATGCTACAGCGCAAGTTCCTAATTGCGAATAAACAGACCAACGATGGAGGCCTACCTGGAGTCCAGTGCTATGATTCGTAGAAGAGACAACGTTCCCGTTCCTCAGCCTCGGCAGATCACGATCCCCACGATCTCCGTGAATGGACACCTGCACATGCAAGAAACAACACGAATACAAGCATAAAATCCAGAATACGCAACTATATATCAGTCATAAAGGATATAACTCATCATTATCATAAGTGAAAAACAGAGTGGAACCATAACCAGTAGTCATTCATTAATAAGCAATCGAAAGAGAGTACAACCAATGTTCTGACGCTGAGGTCTCCTTCGAAGGGGTCTCCAGTCGTGCACGTCTCGCAAAGCCTGCCAGGGATGGGACAAGCCTCTCTTAGAGTCTCTCGACGATAGTCTCCTTGCTCGAGTTTGGCCTTAAGGGAAAAATGAGGGCTCTTGCAGCATGAAGGCTCTTGGGAATTTGAGAACTTAGAGATTCAAGGCTTAGGCACTTCAAGACTAGCTTGCAATGGCAATGAGCTAGCTTATATAGATGGAGGAAGGGGAGTTGGGATCCCTATAATTGTGGGATTGGCCCTATCTTCAAGGAAGCTTCCATGAGAGGTGGCAAACCACTTCCCTTTCATGGAACTCCCAGAGCCAAACCTCCCAACTCAAGATAGATAGCAGTTTCTGAGTCTGTTGAAACGAAACTTCCGCCATCCTTATTTAAAAAACACTCCTTAAATTGGCTGGCGCGACTGCGACTCTGGGACAGAGCACCAGTTGGCGCGGCCTCTTTGTAGGATTTTCCTCATTGGCGCGAGTGATGAACTGGCTACTCGCGCCAATGCAAAAAGGGATGTTTTTATGGTTTTTTGCAAGAAGATGTATTTAGGGCAATTGAAGCTCATGTTTAGAGGAATGCAATGATAATGGTTTCAAAGCATGGCATTGCTCACAGGTCACATAATGGGCCCTCCAATGTGCGGGACAGGGAATGGTAGGGACGGTGACAAATTACTGTGTAACAGAAGCCAAATA